>OMLB01060280.1:0-12675 GCA_900302555.1 Myripristis jacobus
TCTTGAAACTGCCTACAGTGATGTGTCATATTACCAACTCCCAGGCCTAAATTACACACATACAGACACATCACACACACACACACACACACACACACACACACACACACACACATACATATATATATATACACATATATATACATATACACACATACATACATACATACATACATACATACATACCTACATATATACACACACATATATATACATACATACATACATACATACCTACATATATACACACACATATATATACATACATACATACATATACATGCAGACTTCTCTGCCTCTCATCACCATGCCATATCAATTAATCAATGATAATCACCAGTAATTATTCATGATCATTATCCCTTGTACCTGCTAAACAACTTATTTTTGTACATTTTCTTGAACTGGTTGATATTTGGACTTTGCTTGAGTTCCTCACTTAGATTGTTCCATAGCTTGACACCGGTAATTGATATACAGAAACTTTGCAAGGTTGTTCGTATGTTTAAGATTTTGAAGTTATATTCCCCCCTTAACTGATAACCTCCCTCCCGTTTCCTAAATAAATTTTGGATATTTTCCGGTAATTGTCTGTTTTTTTGCCTTATACATGATGATTGCTGTTTGGTAAGATACAATGTCAGTGAATTTCAGTAGTTTTGACTGTATAAAAAGTGGATTTGTGTGTTCCAAGTAGTTGTCCTTATGAATAGTCCTTATTGCTCTTTTTTGCAGGATGGTAAGTGACTGTAATGAAGTTTTGTAGTTATTTCCCCACACCTCAGCACAGTAATGTAAATATGGCAAGACCAGTGAACAGTAAAGTATGCGAAGTGAATTGTGATCCAGTAGTTGTTTTGCTTTGTGTATGACTGCAATGCTTTTTGAAACTTTGGACTGTACATGTTTGATGTGTGGTTTCCAACTCAGCCTGTCATCTACTGTAACCCCAAGAAATTTGTTTTCATGCACCCTTTCAATTTCAACCCCATCTATTTCTATTCGCACCTTTGTGTTTACTGTGCCTTTGCCAAATAACATAAACTTAGTCTTACTTACATTTAATGATAATTTGTTCCAGTCAAACCATATTTTTAATTTTTTCATTTCCTCATTTATAACTGTTTCCACTTGTTTAATGTTTTCACCTGAACCAAAAATATTTGTGTCAGCCGCAAAATTAACCAATTTTAACCACCTAGATACTTTGCACATGTCATTTACATACATAGATTCTACATGAAGCCAATGTAAAGAGGCCAATATTGGAGTAATATGATCTCTTCTACTAGTTCTAGTCAGCACACATGCAGCAGCATTCTGGACCAGCTGGAGAGTCTTTAATGACTTGCTGGTACAGCCTGATAATAAGGAGTTACAATAGTCTAACCTAGAGATAACGAAGGCATGGCTGAGACAGGATATGCCGGACTTTGAGATGTTACACAAGTGAAAAAAGGCAGTTTTAGAGATTTGCTTAATATGGGTGTTAAAGGACAAATCCTCATCAATTTTTACGGCCAAAAATTATAACTTCAGTTTTTTATAGTAGAAAATTGTTTAATAGTAGAAAATTGCTGAAAATTCCTTTATATCTTTAAGGCAGGCTTGAAGTTTACTCAGCTGATGAGTTTCATCCGGCTTTATGGATAAATACAGCTGAGTAATGTCCGCATAACAGTGGAAATCTTTAAATTAATTTTTCCAGATAATATTACCTAAAGGAAGCATATAAGAGATGAATAGAATAGGACCAACACAGAACCCTGTGGAACACCATATTTTACCTTTCCGCAGGAGGAGGATTCGTTATTAACATGAACAAACTGATGTCGATCTAATAAATAGGACTTAAACCAGCTTAATGCAGTTCCTTTAATGCCAATTAATTGCTCTATTCTCTGTAATAGGATGTGATGGTCAGTAGTATCAAATGCTGCACTGAGATCCAATAATAGGACTACTTTCTCTAATATCTTTGAGAGAAAAGGTAGATTAGATATTGGTCTATAGCTGGCTAAGACATCTGAGTCAAGAGTAGGTTTTTTGAGAGGTGGTTTAATTACAGCTACTTTAAAGGACTGTGCCACGTAACCTGTCGATAGAGACATATTGATCATATCTTGCAAAGAGGTGCTAACTAAAGGTAATACTTCTTTAAGCAGCCTGGTTGGGATAGGGTCTAGGAGATAGGTAGATGAATTAGAGGAGGAAATTAATGAAGTTAGTTCCGAAAGGTTAATCGGGGGAAAAGCCTCTAAATTAGTATCTTTGACAGAGGTCTCTAAGGGGGTTGGGTTAATGCCAACTGTGGGTAGGAGGTTATCACTTTTGTCTCAAATGAAGTCATTACTACTGAGAGTTGTAGGAATACAAGGATCAATAGAGTTATGACTCTTTGTAAGTCTAGCTAAGGTGCTAAAAAGAAACCTGGGATTTTTGTTATTTTCTTCTATCAGAGATGAACAGTAGGCCGTTTTAGCGACGCAGAGGGCCTTTCTGTAAATTTTAAGACTATCTTGCCAGGATAAGCGAGATTCTTCAGTTTTTGTAGAGCACCATAACCTTTCAAGTCTCTGTAAGGTTCGTTTCAGTTCACGAGTATGCGAGTTATACCATGAAGCTAACCTCTTTTATTTTATAATCTTCTTTTTTAGAGGAGCGATGGCGTCAAGTGTCATTTGCAGTGAGGCTGCATCATTATCAAAGAGAATTTGCGAGGGACTAAAGGTAGCATAAGAGTCATTAGTTGAATTTAGGCATGGTAATAAAATAAATGCTGATGAGATTGCCTCCTTAAATTTAGCTACAGCAGTATCAGATAAACATCTAGTAGAAACACTTCTTTCCAACAGCAAGTTATCCTGAGGAAGGAATTCAAAGGTTATCAGATAATGGTCAGATAAGAGAGAATTCTGTGGAAACACAGTCAAATGTTCAATATCAGTTCCATAAGTAAGAACAAGGTCGAGAGTGTGGTTATTAGGTTTGAGCCGGATACTTGGCTGAAACAAGTATCTGGTGGATAAAGCACTTTTGATGAGTATGAGTATTATCTGAGTAATATGAGTCAGTATCTGTGCTTGTGACGAATGAAAATCCTCATTGGGTAGCTGACTGTGTCCATGTTGTGTGATAGGCCAGTCACACACAGCGCCCCTCCCCTACACACACACACACACACACACACACACACACACACAGTGACAACCTCTCTGTCACTCACTCAGGTCTGACAGCTCACATCACGTATATTACAAATTAAGGATATATTAATACTCTCTCTCTTTCTCTCTATCTAGTACTTCATAATTGCCTACTGCATGTGTTGTATTCATTGATGCACTTAAGAATATTAATGTTCTGTGTTTTTAAAAAACTTGTTCTGTAAATAGCTTGTTAACTATTGTGATAAATAACATTGATCTGAAGCTCAATTCTGAGGCTGTTCTGTAAATAGTTTTCTAATAAACAATAAATATAACAACTTCAATTTCAGGCTTAAAATAACATACTGGTTAAGCCACACCAATCTCCGGTCAAACCCCACCAACTTCCACCTTAAGCCACACCCACTTCCGGACCCAGCCGCTCCGAGTACAGATACGGATATGGATAATGTAGATGGTTATACAGATTCAGATAGTGGTGTAACTACTCGCTCATCCCTAGTGGTTATCTTTGTGAGTAGGTTCATTCACTCCAATTGAGTCCAATAATGAGATGAACGCCATGTTAAGAGAGTTTTCCGTGTCAGTGTGTATGTATCACTTTATCAGTGCTAAGAACTAAATCTGATAAGAACTCTGGGAATTCCGACAGAAATTCAGAATACGCTGAATTAGGAGGGCGGTATATTATAACAAATAAGGTTGGTTGAACTGTCTTCCAAGCTGGATTAGAAAGAGTAAGAATTAGGCTTTCAAATGAATAATACTTTTGAATTAAAAATAGCTGCGACTCCACCGCCTCGACCATCCCGAGGAATGTGAGTATTAATATGAGTAGGAGGGGTTGACTCATTAATACCCACATAATCATTTTCACTAAGCCAGGTTTCAGTCAAGGAAAATAAGTGAATATTCAAATCGGATATCAAATCATTAACTAATAGTGCTTAAGGTGACAGTGATCTCATATTCAAGAGCCCACATTTAATTGTCTTATCTCTGTTTACATTAGTAGAGGAAGTGTTGATTTTTATCATGTTTTTGTGATTAATTCCTCCTCTTTTTGCTTTTGATTGAGCTGGTTTCAGTGGTCGGGGGGGCAGACACAGTCTCTATGGGTATTTGGGTGGGTAACTGCTCTAATGGAAGTGCAGAGAAGAGTGTAGGACTGCACCTCTGCCTCCTGGTCTCATCTCTGGGTTGTCAGGCTTTAGGTCTAAGAAACTTGTCCATATTACTAGAGATGAGAGCTGCTCCATCCAAAGTGGGATGGAGGCCATCTCTCCTAATTAGACCAGGTTTTCCCCAGAATGAATGCCAATTATCAATAAAGCCCACATCATTTTCTGGACACCACCTAGACAGCCAGTGGCAGAAGGATGACATGCGGCTAAACATCTCGTCTGAGATCAGATTGGGCAGGGGTCCAGAGAAAACTACGGAGTCCGCCATTGTTTTGGCATAAACACACACTGACTCAATACAAATTTTAGTGACCACCAACTGGCGTAGCCGGGAGTCATTTGTGCCGCGGTGAATAATAATTTTACCATATTAACGTTTATCCTTAGCAAGATTCAACGTTAGCCGCTCTGACCCCTGGAATGCATTTGACTATGGTCACTGGTGTCCCTAACTTCACATTTCTCAAAATCAAAACTCCAATGATCAGAGATGGTTTCTGTGATGATGTGTCACTGAGTGAGTCTCCGTTCTAGTATAAGGGTGTTTTCACACATATTTCGGATGACCCAGTCGCATTTTTGGGTCGACCCAATATACAATGTATCAATTTTCAACTGGAGTGGCTCGGTTTCACATATGCTTTTTATTGCCATACCAAGTCCAGCGTTCTACAGAATGGAGCGTCATGTATCCATGGCAACCAGACCGAAATGACGTGTGTAGCACCATTCCATCCAGAAAAGAAGGTTGAAGTGAAGCCTCGAGATGTAAACAGAACACAAGTGAAGGATGGAGACTCAACAGCAACGCCGTCTGATATGCCTAATATTACTGTTTTTGGCAATCTACATAGTTTGTCTTGTTCAGTGTCGGGAAGTTATCACGTTCAAATTTGAAAACGAGGCACGGCTGCGTGTGGAGAACAATGTTTTCTTGCACTGGAGATGGCAAATGCGAATTGCCAGACAAACCAGAACAAGACGCAGACTGATTCTGTTAAACCAGGCCCCCCTCACCATACTCAGATATCGGCGAACAGCCAGGTAAGTTGTAACGTTAGACATGAACGAACCATTGATGTTAACTAACTAACTGTTAACTACGGGAGCCTACATAGCCCAAACTTGTGGAGTACACCAGGCTTGGGCCGACCCCGGGTTCGCTGCGCGTTCACACCAGTGGTTTGGTACGCCACACCGAACTAAAGGGCTTGGTGCGCCACTCCAAGACCACCCCTTCCAGCCGCTCTCGGGTACAGCTGTTTAGGTCGACCTCGGGTGCGGCTAGTTGTGTTCACACTATCCGCACCGCACCAGTTAGGCCGGCCTATACAGTTAGGTCGACCTAAACACCCTATGTGTGAAAACATCCTAAGTCTTTAGCTTGCCACTAGCATAGGAGCACTGGGCCACTGCGTCTGTGCGCACCGCCATCTGGAAAGTTCCTGTAATGCTGACCAGTAATTTCCTTTGATTACATTCCACAAAAACTCTAAAGAACATGACTGATTTGGTGACTGATGTTCCAAGAACACAACGTTCCTTTGTGGCTTTGAGGTTCTCATTTTCCTGGGAGTCATCGACCTGCCAGTATGTAAGTCATGCTGTGCATCTCCATCCTATGCCACTGGCGCCTTGGGAGCACTGCCAATGGCAACAAGACTTACTGGAGCTGAACTATGGTGGCATTGGCTTGCCTGAGTCAAAGAGAAGGTACTGATTGCTTACCCATCTGTTCCACCTTCTACCAGGCACTGTGCATTGACCTCTACCCCACTCTCCAACTCCACCCAGCCACAGGTGCACAGGAACCCCTGTGGATTGGAAGCTCCACTCTAACCAGGGCATCCTCACCTGGCCACACCCCTGCCACCTTTTGCCCAAGTGGGGTTTGCAGCAGTCCAACAGCTAAAATACATTGGGCACAGACACAGCACATCATGCTGCACAGCTGAGCATTGGAGAAAAAAAATAGACCAGCTACACAAAATTCAGCTGACTGGCATTATTAATTCCACTCCACCCACAGACTTAGCAATAGGACTACAACATCACAAGTCAAGAGCAAGAAATCACTCCCCCCAACCCTCCTGTCACTGCCGTGCTGCCAAATAGCTACTTACAGTTGTTGGGAGGACTGCCTGGCAAGTAGCTGTGCATTCTTTACCAGCAGTGCCTTCAGAGAAAACTGGTTTGGCCCTTTCAGCACCAACCCCTTTGGGCCAAACTCCCCTTTATGAGGGGTCTGGCGGTGGCAAGGGCTGAAGAAACTTTCCACAGCTTTATCTCCCATGCACCATGACACTCTGTTCGGCCGCTAATGCTGTTTTATGGCAAGTGGCAGTGGTGGTGCAAAATGTCAGAGTGGATGGATGCTCCAGTACTGTAGCCTAAGTACACACTTCAAGCAGTGGGAGATTTTCCTCAACTCACAGGAGATACTGCACCTATCTCAGTTGCAATTTGCCATCAACTGGAAGAAGAGCACTCTGAAGACAGAAGGTGTCTTATTTGGATGTGAAGCTCAATAATGCCATGCTTTAAGCATCTGTGTCAGAATCCAGACGCGTGGATGAATTGCAGGCAGTCAATCAGGTGCGTCAGGAGAAAACCCAACAGCTGTGTCTGGCATGCAGCTGTTGGGGCTCATGGCTATGGCTCACCTAGTGGTTCCACTAAGACTGCTTAACATAAGGCACCTGCAGAAATGTTGTGCCAGCCTATGATGCGTTTTGGGCGGTAACTATCCCCATTAGTCCAGGGGGTCCTGGCATATTGGGGAAACTCCCCTAACCTGATCTCTATGACACCGCTGGGCAGGGAAAATTCTAATTACCAACTTGGTGTCCATGGACTCATTGCTGTCAGGATGGTGAAAGACCTTCCTGGGGAGGGGAGGAGACAGAAGGTTGCCTCAGGGAGAAACACAGCACATCAACCGTCTGAACTGAAAGCAATGTTCAAGGTCCTACAGCACTTTCTATCCCTGATAAGAGGATAGAGGGATGATAGCCTACATCAACAGGCAGGGCAGAGTCTGCTCTGCAGCCCTGTTGTTGATTGTGGAGAACCTGTGTCATTGGGCCATAGCCAGTCTTCTGTCCCTCATAGCCCTCCATGTGCCTTGGGCCCGGAGAATGTTGGAACTCACCTCATACTAACAGGTGGAATGGAGGATGAATGGAGACTTAATCCTGACATTGTGCACCAGATTTAGGCTCAATTTTGGGGAGACAGAAGTGTATCTGCTTTCCAAGAGGTGCAACATTCAATGCCTGCCATGGTCTTCCTGTGGTTGGCCCCAGGACTACCCACCCTAGGGACTGGATGTGTTTTCCCATGCCCCATGGCCAGGAAAGCACCTTTAAAAGTTTCTTCCTGCCTCATCCCCCCATTATTGATTCGCGGCTCAACACTTTCTGGTTTCTGGTGGCATTGTTGGAGGAGAACGGAGCCATAGGTGTGCTACCCGAGCTAGGCCAACCTTTCAAGGCTCGACTACTGAGAGAGACAGGCTGATGTGTGCTGGACTGTCTGCAGAAATCATGCAGACTATCCAAAGAACGAGAGCATTCTCCTCCATCTCATGCTACAAGGAGTGTGAGGAGAGAAAGCTAGACCCTCTTTCTTGTACAGTCAGATCTATCCTTGATCTCTTGGAAAATCAGCTTTCGCATGCCACCATCAAGGTGTGTGCAGCTGCCATTTCCTCCTGTCATGATGGGTTGACAAACCAGTGTTTGCTGCCTCTCTGCTTTACAAGATGGTGTGCAGTCTGTGATGCCTTCCTCTGGGCCGCAGTGTGACCTGCCAGTGACTGAGTCAATGTCTCAGTCCTTGCTGAAAATATTTTTCCTGAAAACACCCTGTTGCTTGCTCACCTCGCCAGCAAAAAGAGTGGGGGAATTATCATCCCTGTCAGTGTATGCCAAGCTCATTAGGTCCCCAAGAGGGGTCTCAGGAAAAATGATTGCACCAGCTAGACCCAGTGCATGCCCTATACAGTTGTGTCCAGTGCACTGCTCCCATCAGATGTCCATAGCAGCTTCTGGTATGCTATGGATATAGTGTGATGAGGAAAGCCCTGACCAACCGCATTTTTAACAAGCACCCTCATGTGTATGATGTTGCCATCCATGTTGGCACCAATGATATTACAAACCAAGGTCTAACATACTAAAAGGTGATTTCAGTAATCTATGAGCTGTGGTAAAAGCATATTCATCTCTTTTTACATTATAAAGACCTTGGAATTGTCTATATGAATGTGTGCAGAGGAAATGAGGAATCCAACTGGAAGGACTCACCGAACAAGTTGATTTATACATAAAACTGCACAAAAAGTGAAGTCATTTGCTTTTCCGCCTTCTATCTGTTGTTCGGGAGGGCTCAAAGACTACCTACTGACCTGCTTTTCCACTTGACACCAGCGACTAGAATGCCTGATCACTGAGAGTACATGCCAGAGCTGTGTCACTCCTCAACACATTCAGTGAGCAATTAACCAAACTAAACACACAACCTGAAGCCTCAATGTAATAAGACCTGGTTCTCTCATTCACTGAACAGGATTGATTCAGTGAAGGAGGCTGAAGAGACCTGAAAAACCACTGCCTCCCACTCACAGAAACGTGATTTTACACATTCATTTGTATAAACAAACAAACAAACAAACAAAAAACACTTCACTTTACAGCTCTAGTCGATCTTCCTGTGTACTAGGTTGAAAACTAAACTTGCATTGCATCACCACAACAGAATGTGGAACTCGGAGTCGGAAGCAGGAGACTATGTCATGGTGTTATGACTGGGGTCAGAAATGTGAATCCAAGAGATGGAACAGGTGAGCTTCGTAGTCATTGGAATGAGGCCGTTCTCAAAGCTGTTCGTCAAGTAAACAGTTGCTAAGCTACGAAAGAAAGGTGCAACTCAGACAAATGAAAGAAATAACACTGCTCAGACAGAAGATGAGAGTGATGAGGAGGATGATTGGTTCTGCTGTTTACCCTCACAGCCTCCCTAGGGAACACAGCACTGGACTTCAACACATAGGTCAATCAGCAAATCCTGAGCCTGTGAAAATACATGGATGAGGATATGGACTGGAAGGAGAACCACAATAGGATAATAATCAAAACAAGACAGATTCATTGGATAGAGATCAAACAACCACATTTACACCTAAGGGCCATTTTAGTATCTTCCATTCACCTGTCTTGTATGTCCTTGGACTGTGGAAGGAAACCAGAGCTCCCGACGGAAGCCCACGCAAACACGGGGAGAACATTCAAACTCCAGGACCTTCTTGCTGTGAGGTGCAATGAGCTTGGCAATCCAGTTTGTTTGTCAGTTCCATGTACTGGTGCCACCCTGTGCCACCCTACAGAGTTCAACAAACAGTGCCCATGTGGTAGTCTTCACCCCATGTTTTTGCACCACTGGCCAGAAAGGGCACCTATTGATTATTTCACACATATACATAGCCATGGTCTCTTGTTAAGCTAAGTTCACACTAGGGCATTAACGTAACAGTCGACCCGTCAAAAGTCAAAGAAAAAAAAAAAAGGTCTAGTGCCTCCAAACCACCTTTTTCTCTGAGAGCCACACAACCGTTTGGCAGAGGGACTCCCGGCATTGCTGGAAGAGTAGAAACTGTCCAAAAGCAAACTGGCTTGCATCACAACTGACAACACAACCAACATAAAGAATACCATTGTCAACGTTTTGGGGTGGCCATGACTTAATTGCTTTGGCCACAATCTCAATTTGGGAGAACTGCACTGGAGACAGGAGTAATGCTTTACGGCATTACGTCATCACGTCACCAGCAGCAACTGCATCCAGCTAGCTCGACAGCAGGATGCAAGAGGGAAGACGAGCAAATTTTGGACTGGCTTTTTGTCATCGGTGAGAGCTTTGCCAAGTCAGAGGCTGCAAGACAGACTCACATCCCTGCTGTTGGACTAGTAGGTGATATTACCTATGTCTTGTTTTGTTGCAGTTGCTTTATGTTTGGTTGTTTTAGCAAAGTTGTCGACTTGCTAGTTTTTGATCATAAAGGAAAAACTAGCAAGCTGACAACTTTGCCAACACAGCCTTACGTGGAGAACCATGCCAGGCTAAGCCTAGCATGCTGTATGTCCTGTAGTTTGGGTCGAACTAATAAAATAAACATAGACACTGTTGCCCCCTCAACTTGGTTGTGGTTTTTTAATATAGAAACAAACTCAAGAGCTAAAAAATATGTGGTTTAATTAGTAAATAAATAAAAGAACCATGTGCACATAAAAATAGAAAGGAACAATATACATGTAGTTTCCACCTTATCAGGTCCACATGTACAATCAAATGCAGTTCAGTGTGACAGCCCTGCCATAAATTCTACCTTTTAAGAAAATTTATAATGTTCAGGTTTTGTTTTTAGAATCAGAATCAGCTTTGTCAAGTATGTATGCACAGAAAATGGGTTTTTGCTATACGCACATCACCATGGGTATCTTGATCAGAATGGCTAATAAAAAGTAACAATGGAAAAGATGTAGAGCCCGCACACCAGTACTCCGTACTAGACCTTTATTCAAGGTCTAATACGGAGTACTGGTATGTCTATTGGACCGCCAGATCAGGTCCATATTGCGTCAGTCGGTCCAGGACCTTACCTGTACGTCTACATGACCTCCAAAATAGGTTGTGCATCTGGACTTCGCGCTACAACCTCATCTGGACGTTGATATGACGTTCAATATTTGAACGCGCTGTGTAGTCGATTTTTGCTGCTCACCATCTTCTCTTATTTGAAATTAAAACAGCCTCTTTAATCAAACCTTTACACATGTGGACTTCCAATACATTTGCATGGTTTGTGTGTGTGTGTGTGTGAGTGTGCGAGTGCGTGTGTGTGTGGGTGTGTGGCACTATGGGGTTCTGTAGGCACGGGCATCGGTGGCATAGCAATGGTTACTACTGTGTGTTCTGCACAAGTGCAAACCCGCCAAATTGAGAGGGGTTTGGCTGCAGACCTCCAGCGTGAGGTGTCTTCCGGTGCAGGCTCTCGTCTCAGGCCAACCTCGAGCGTGAGACCCGGAAATAACAAACTTTTTTCACGCCTCCTGAGGGAGTCCAGCATTTTGGCCAGCCACGAAGAAGCAGGAGGTTTTCAACACTGTGTACGACCGACAGTTGTGACAGTAAGTGAAAGTCCAAAAAATGACAATGGACGAGTTATGTTTGCAGTTGAACTAGCGGCCATCTGCACTCAAACTACCCAATACATTACATATATTTTATTGCATGTTTACAGTTAAGTATTTTAACTGTGTTAACTTAGGGTCGGAAGTTGGGCGGTAGCGACAGTTTGTTTGAATGTTTTAGGTAAGGGATAATATTGAGTGAGAAGGTTGTTGTGGAGAATAAGCCCTGACAGGATGAATGGAAAACTGACACAAAGGGGCTTATTTCTTACGAGTGAAATCATTTATTTGAGACATAGCCTAACGCTGATCAAAACACGACTTTTATTAACTTGAAGGCTAAATTGCATTTAGCATCTATAAGTCCCGGGTCAGTTCTCCGCTGTTTTGCTGACCCCCCTCCTGGTCGTACATTATATCTAGCCATTGATAAATCAAATAGTGGGTCGATGGATTATCCTACAAGTGTTACGATATTTGTATTTGTGTAGTGTTATCTGTCCTAAACGAGGTAATGGCCTACGTTTTACGAGGCGTGTTTGTGCCGCGGTGTTACTGAGACAACACTTTTCGCTCTAACATCACATGCAGTATCTAACATCACAACTAGTCCAAAGCTGTTTATCCCTCCTGTTGTGTTCACCTCTTGCCCCTTACTTTAGTGTTCCTGGTCAAATCTGACCGGTCTGTTAAACTGCTCTTAAAATTAACACAAACCATTCATCACCCCCCAAGTTTTTATTTAACACTTTTTTTCTCTGTCGAAATGGGGGCCAGGGTACTTCATCACTGCAAAAAGGCCGCAGAGTGGGTCGAAACAAACCAACACTAGACTGTTGGAAAACCATTTCAGGTGATTACCTCTTGAAATCATCGAGAGAATGCCAAGAGTGTGCAAAGCAGTAATCAGAGCAAAGGGTGGCTATTTTGAAGAAACTAGAATATAAAACATGTTTTCAGTTATTTCATCTTTTTTTGTTAAGTACATAACTCCACATGTGTTCATTCATAGTTTTGATGCCTTCAGTGAGAATCTACAATGTAAATAGTCATGAAAATAAAGAAAACGCATTGAATGAGAAGGTGTGTCCAAACTTTTGGCCTGTACTGTATATATATATATAAATGAGG
>OMLB01060306.1:0-13205 GCA_900302555.1 Myripristis jacobus
GGTGCAAGGCATAAATCAGTCCAAAAAGGCCTGTGGCAGGGTGGCCAGCTTCTCCATCACCACACTCCCTTCCAAGACAATGCCCACTCTGGATGGGTTTAGCTGAGAATTTTCTTCAATGCAGAGGATTCCCACTGGAGTCTCGCTGTACAAGTCCTTGTCAGTCACATCGTAACAGAGAAAGAAACAGACAAGAAGAAGATATTATCATGTCAGTTCAATAATGATGTGTTAACCACCAAAAAGTAAGAAAGGACAATGGTCTTGTAGCTCTGTAGCACACTTTCAATCCCAATCAAGCTGAAAAGTTGTGTAAAAGCTAGTACAGATGCAATTATTGCAGTTAATGAAAATTTAAGACTAATATTATCCCTAGATTTCAAAGTAATAATTTATCCAGGTGTTTCTTTTCATTTGTACAATCAGCAACATAAAAATTAACTGGTTTAGACTAAACACAGACACAAAAAACGTTTTTTTTGCCACTGCTCACAGCCACTGGAGCTAAAATGTTTTGAGCAGATGAAAAACGCCTGATTAACTGGTTTAGAATGAACACAGACACAATAAAACTTTTCCCCCCCACTGCTCACAGCCACCGGACCTAAAATGTGTTTGGTAAATTAAAAAAACAGAAGACACAAAAAATAAAACGTTATACTGCTAACAGCCACTGAAGCTTATGTGTTTAATGCAGCAGGTGGTACATGTTCTTTAAGCTAGCTGAAACACAGCTTTTTCTCTGCACACAGTCGGAAAACGTTCGTGCTGACTTTAAATCAATAGCCGTCTTAAAATAAAATGTGGTTGCTCACTCACCAGATTCATTCTACTGTCATCCTCATTTCTCTCTCCTCCACTTGAAGCACGCCTCTCGCAGGGCCTAAAACACGAGGCAGAGTCCGCAGACAGCTTTGTTCAGTGAAAATAGCAGCTAACAGGATCGGTGGTAGTCGAACTGGTGTTTCCACTGCTCACAAACAGTTCCTCACTTACTGTTATAATAATAACGTTACAGTTGTAAAAGGTCTGTCGAACTAGGGTGCAACAGGTGAACATCCACACAGGACACAGCAAGAGCGTTCAAGCTACCGGTCATGCTGCATTCAAGTGGCATCAGAATAATTATGAAAATGACTTTCTCACTGAAAAAATTCACATGGACATATTAATACATTTGATTTGCTCACATGCAATGTGTAATAAGGTTTTACTTCCATGTAGAGTGACTTCGATTAATGACAGAATTTATTTATTAGCATAAACCTTGATACCAAGTCAATATTTTTGTGGTTTTAGGGAATGTAGGGTACTTGTATAGCAACAAGTCATGGATAAAATCACTGATATAAAGCTTCAAACTATTTTTGCATAGTTAATTACATCATGATTTTTCACTGGAAATAGCTACCAATGTCTTATTTAAATGTTCTGAATATTGAAATATAACGCAGCTTCTTTGTAGCATCCACGTTGTTCCAAACAACTTGCCCATGAACACAACAAAGTCGGAGTTAGTATACTAACTCAGGAATTCTGAACGTTCCCACATGATCTGAATGCAGCACTAATCATGGAGATTCAAATTCCGTTGTGGCGTGGACATAACCAAAACTTATGAATTCCAGTCCATTTAACTTAAAGTTATTCATACATTGAATTACTATCAAATGTAAGAATATTCTACTTCTAATTAGGAGAGTATACATTCATTTGATAGTAATGCTATCAAACTTAAATTGTTTAAGTATGTTGTAATTGATTGTTTGATTAGATATAAAATCTGGGCTAACAGTGTCTGCTGCTCCCTACATTGAGGTTTATGCAGAGACTGTCAGATTGTCAGACTGCTGATAACATATTAATACTAGTAGAATGACATGGTAATACCATACCAAGAAGTATGGAGACTCACAGAAATTTTCATGCCCTAAGAAGTGTAAAAACACATAAGAAAAAAATCTGGACTCAGGCATTCATAGTTCATGCATGAAAGGGTTAACGTGGTTTCTTGGACATGACATAAATGCAGTCTCCACAGGCAAAACCCAAATCTGAAACTGAGCGCAGACATTCAGCACTATTTATTGCTAACCCAGAACAGTGTTCTTCAGGCAATGACAATAGTCACCCATAGAAATGTTTTGACACGACCATCCTGAAACTCTTAATGACAATATAGGGAAGGATAGGACAAGTTACTGTAGATGAGCTGTTTGTCTTAACCCTTTTCAGAGGGGTTGTGTCCTTAATCAGTCTTGGTAATTGCATAATCACTGGTGTCCATCTATTAATAAAATCTGCAGTGCTCATATGTAGTTTCGCTGTAATACTTTCCGTCAAAAATATGTTTTTAAGTCTGTCCCTCGACTGTTGGACGGTGGTTTTACATTTCTCCAAGGCACAGCAATAATCTTTTTTGCGATTAACAGCAACACCCCAAGTAAATGGTAAATGGACTGCATTTCTATAGCACTTTTCTAGTCTACTGACCACTCAAACCGCTTTACAATGTTTTGCCTCACATTCACCCACTCACACACACATTCACACACTGATGGCAGAGGCTGCCCCATGCAAGGCGCCTAGCTGTCCATCAGGAGCAGTGAGGCGTTCAGTACACTTTGACACACTTTGGAGGAGCCAGGGATCAAACCGGGAACCCTCCGGTTACCGGACGACTGTTTTTTTTTTATTTTGCCAAATAAATCTTGATAACAGCTTGTCAGTCTTTTTTAAGGTACCCATTGGTACACTTATTGGCAAAGATTGAAGTAAAAATAATAATCTGGGTAAAACATTAATTCTGATTGTTTCAATTCTGGATGAAAAACTTTGGAGACCACTCTACTAGTTTGTTCTTTGCGTAACTGAAATGATAAAAGGCGACTGGCCCTATTTCCTCTCTCATAATACTTTTGATTAGAAAATCTCAAGGATCCTTCTGCTTTATATGTCAAGAGCTCCTCCAGCTCATGTCTTTTTTGTTTTAACTCTCCAGGCAATTCTTTATTATTCATATTATTCTTGTGCTCTGACTCCAGTATCTTTATCCTACTTTCCAAATCAGATTGCTTTTTCAGCCAGTTTTTTTTTTCATTCTACTCGATATTTCAATCATTTTACCTCTAATTATACATTTAGCTCTGTCCCATAAAGTTGATGGGGTAACTTCCCCATTATCATTGGTGTTAAAATACTCTCTAAAACACTTTTAATTCTTGAGTGACCCTGGGATCATTCAGTAATGAAATATTTGCTCTCCAGTATTTGAAACACTTTTCTATTCCTAAATTGAGAGTGAGGATTATCGGTGCATGGTCGCTTATTGGGTCAGCAGTGCAATCCACAACTCTGTACAGACTCAAACCTAACTTCCATGTACATTAGAATAAAAGGTAAAATCTCTCCCCTTTGTGTTTTTATATATCCAAGGGTCAGCCAACCCCAGCTCTTCTAATATTATGTTTAACATTTTGGATTTTTTTGACTGGTTACGTTCACACGATGCCCTACCCTGGCTCCCCAATACCACATTGCAATCACCTCCGACTACAATCATACCTTTTGTATTATTTGCAATTAAATCAGCCACATCTCTGAAGAAAGCGGGGTCATCCTCTGTTGGACTGTCGATATTCAGCAAAGATACTACCCACTCCCTCTGGAGCTTTTTGATTTCACTTTCCACCAAATTAGTTTCCTGTATCATTGTAATGTATCATAATTTTTTAAGTTGACTGAGAATTTTTTTCCTCTTTATTTGGTGATTAAGCGCTTTTACATTATTGCTAACTATTTTTAAATTAGTCATTGCCATTCAGAAAAGTTAATAATACCTGTCTATGCCCAATCTGCCTCTTGTGTCTGTAAACCTGTATCTGTCTAATATACCTCTCAAAAAACATCAAATAGTGATGCTATGGTTGTGTTCCTCAAGTACAAAAACATATCAAAAACAGAATGAATGAACTCTGAAGCTAAGCAAAGATGAAAAAAGGGATGCTTCCACCTTAACTGACTCAGCTGGACACCTAAAAACTAGTTGGTGTACCAACCCCTTGAAAAGAGAAAAACAAAACAAAAACGGAAAAAAGGAAGGTGAAGAGTTATGACTAAATCTCTTCAGAGTATAACCACTAACTGAGTGGTAGCAACTTGAAAAAAGGAAAGTTGTGCAAAACTCCTGGTGTGGAGATCTAACTAAAATAGGACAGGTAGCCTATAACCCTACCTTGAGAAAACCCTCTTATAACACTCAAAAATTCCAATAATATAAATGAAAAATTTCACCTGTATTAATACTTATATAAGGAAAATATTTAAATCTATAATCAGCCTTACATCATTGTATTAATGTTTCAAACATGGCATGGCTAAATGTTTTCAAAAACAAACCAACTCTTTTTTTTATTTCCACATTGTCCATTTCAACAAAGTCAGTATCTTGCTGTCATCGTTACTCACTGGGTCTTCATTTCTGTACATTATTTCAAACCTTCAGTCAATCTCCTCTGGTTGGAGGCACGAGCTCTGATCATCTTCTCCCTGGGATCCGATTTTACTGGGACCCCCAGCTTCTCCAGTGTGGGTGCTGCGTCTGCCAGTGTTCGGAAAATCTTCACTCTGGAGTCGAGGGAGAGAGCTTGATTTGGGCTGGAAAGAGAGATCTAGCCTGGATTTTTTTCTCTCTCAGTTGTTTGATAACCTGCCATACCTCCTTGCGCTTCCTTTGGACATCTGGAGTGTAATCTTGGTCGAAGTACACTCCCTCATATGTTATCTGTTGTTTTTTCCAAGCCGTCTGTAACACAACATCTTTTGTGTAGCCATCTAAGAACCTGACTATAATTGACCGAGGTGGCACTTGGTCTGACTTTGGTTAGTCTGTGAAAGCCCTGTGGGTTCTCTCAATATGCATGTTCAGACCCTTGGGCAGGTCTAGTGTCTGCAGAAGTTCAGTCACATACCGCAACATGTCGTTCTTTTCTTTTCCTTTTGCAACTTCGCAGATCCGCAGGTTGTTGCGCCTTGCTCTGTTTTCCAAATCCGTGCATTTTAGCCTCTTTGTGCAGCAGGTATTTAATGGCTCTCTCATGTATGAGCGCTCGGTCCTCTACTGAACATAATCTGTCCTCCAAGTCCGTTGTTTTTCTGTCAATCGTCTCAATATGAGTTGATAACTCTTTCATATTTTCTTCAACTCTTGATAGCCTCTGTTTGGTGTCTTCAGAGGCCATCCTGTATTCATATCTCAGCTTGCGGATCTCCGCGAGGATCAGCGACTCATTCTGCTCGTCCTCCCCGCTGTCAGAGTGCTGTGGGGTTGTTTGGTCATCTGTGTTTGTTCGTCAATTCTCCACTTAGCTCCCCATTCCCCAGCTTTTGGTCAGTGTGACATATTCAAGTAGCCTTTAACTTTCGAATAATAGCAAATGGCTCAGTATTTGATTTAGAATTAGCTGGTTTAAAGAGGGTTTCTCGAGGAAAGAGCTAACTACGCTCCTACCATCATGGTGTCACCTTTTCATGTCAAACCCATTTTCATCTTTTCATGTCAAACCCAAATGTTTTCAGTTTATAGCAAAAATAAAGGTATTGGCCTCACTGTTCCAATACTTTTGGAGGGGATAATTGAGGGTGACTGAATATTTAAAACAACTCTCAATGAAATGCAGTCCAGTAAAACAGCACCACTATCAATGCCAAAGTAAATTTTATGGCAGAACATTATATCTATATCTTTATCTATCTATCTGTCTATCTATCTGTCTGTCTATATATGTATACATGTTTGTGTGTGTATGTATACATGTATATATGTATATTTAGAGAGAGATACAGTAGATATAGATGTATTTGTGTTTTAGTTCAAGTCACTAGTTTTGATGATCTTCTATTATCAGTATTTTTAATAATACTTGTGTCACAATGAAAGTGCCAATGAAGCTATTTAATCAATTCCTAACAATGCTGCCAGTTGGCCAATAGGAACTGTAGAATGCCCAGTGATGAATCTACTCAATTACGTTTCTCTAGTTATCTATGACCTTGACTTAGGAGATGAGAATAGAGGATGGAAAAACAAGTTCCTTCAGGGATCAACAGGCCATTACAAACTATTGGCAAGGATTTTTTTCTTGACTTACAGCTCAGTATTGTAGTCATGAGTATTCAACAGCAAAGCCTCTAAAAAAAGGTTACCTGAATGAGTTCGGTGACAGCCAGTTTAATTTAGCAAACTGACAACTTAAAATGATGAAGTTGACTCTGGGATTCTCCATGCCATATTTTCAATGAAAGATCAGCTTCTTCCATTTATCCTGTACATTTGATATAGACTTGTAGTTGATAGTGCTTACTCTCTTGATTGGCAGCATTAATAAGATGTGAAGGGAATGAGACAGAGAGCTGTCAAGCAGCCACTGGTGGCAGCGCTCATGATTAACCTGTCTCACAGAGTGTTACGCATTGAAGTGGTGATTTGCTCACCTTGTACCTTAACAAGTCAATCACAGGGCTGGTTCTTATCGGCTGTGAAGACATAACTTATTTTCTAACTGTGTGTGATAAAGTGATGTTGTACAAGTAGCTTAATTGAAATTCAATGGTGCATGTGCTCAAAGTGGACTATGATTTCTTTCTATACATTTGTCTGTGTCATTCTTGTCTCAAAAAACATCAATATCAACATCCTTTTTTGTTACTGAGATATCTTACAGCAGTCCCATAGACTTCCATTCTTCATTTAAGTATGTTGCCAAATGCCATTCAGAAAGTATTCAGACCCCCTTCACTTTTTTCATTTTTTGTTATGTTGCAGCCTGATGCTACAATCATTTAATTCATTTTTTTTCTCTCATTAATCTACACTCAGTACCCCTAATGACAAAGTGAAAACCGAATTTTAGAAATGTTTGTAAATTGATTAAAACGAAAAAACTGAAATATCACATTGACATAAGTATTCAGACCCTTTACTCAGTACTTGGTTAAAGCACCTTTGGCAGCAATTACAGCCTCCAGTCTTTTTGGGTATGACACAACAAGCTTTGCACACCTGGATTGGGGGATTTTCTGCCTTTCTTCTTTGCAAATCCTCTCAAGCTCGGTCAGGTTGGATGGACAGCCATTTTCAGCTCTCTCCAGAGATGATGGATAGGGTTCAAGTCAGGGCTCTGGCTGGGCCACTCTGGGACATTCACAGAGTTGTCCCTAAGCCACTCCTATGTTGTCTTGGCTGTGTACTCAGGGTCACTGTCATGTTGGAAGGTGAACCTTCGGCCCAGTCTGAGGTCCTGAGCGCCGTGCAACAGGTTTTCATTGAGGATATCTCTGTACTTTGCTCCATTTAGCTTTCCCTCAACCCTGTCCAGTCTCCCAGTCCCTGCTGCTGAAAAACACCCTCACAGCATGATGCTGCCACCACCATGCTTCACTGTTGGGATGGTATTGGGCAGGTGATGAGTGGTGCCTGGTTTCCTCCAGACATAACGTTTGGAATTGTGGTTTCTCACAGTCTGAGAGTCCTTCAGGTGCTTTTTTGCAAACTCATTCATGTTTTTGTGCTGTGGAGAGGCTTCCGTCTAGCCACTCTGCCATAAAGCCCAGATTGGTGGTGGGCCGTAGTGATGGTTGTCCTTCTGGAACTTTGTCCCATCTCCACACAAGATCTCTGGAGCCTGGTCAGAGTAACAATCGTGTTCTTGGTCACCTCTCTTACTAAGGCCCTCTATTGTGCAAGTGAAAAGATTCTGCTTTTATTTTTTATCACAGTGATCATGAGTGTCCTACAGTACTGTAGTACCACCCGGTATGGCTGTTTTTCTGTTGCCCTAAAGTCTCAACTACCGCAACAACTGAACATTTGTTCAAAGATTGTTGGTAAACCACTTCAGAGGCTCTTTGAATCCACATATGACAGTGTATTAAGGTTAGCAAGGAATATTACTTCAAACACTAAACATGTGTTGCATGAAGAATATGACTTGCTGCATAAGGTCAGGCTAAAGAGGTCCTTAGTTCATCAGTCGATCCTGAGGCTAAATCAAGAACATGGCTGAGGGCCAGTAGAGCGATGACCAGTGCTCGTCTCACATCTGTCATTTGTGTTTTTGGTTTTGTCTGTTTTCTCTTCTGTTAAGTGTGTGTTTACTATGTTTTGTATATGAGACTGCTGTGTCGCAAAACAAATTTCAGCACCTGCTGACAATAAAGTATCGTATTGCTCAGTTTGGCCAGGCGACCAGCTGGTTGTGCCAAACATCTTCCATTTGAGAATTATGGAGGCTGCTGCACTCTTGGGAACCTTCAGTGCAGCAGAAATTTTTTGTAGCCTTCCCCAGATCTGTCTCTGAGCTCTGCAGGCAGGCAGTTCCTTTGACCTCATGGCTTGTTTTTTGCTCTGATATGCATTGTCAGCTTTGAGGCCTTCTATAGAGAGGTGTGCGCCTTTCCAAATCATGTCCAATCAATTTAAATAACCACAGGTGGACTCAATGTGTAGAAACATCTCAGCAATGACCAAGAAAAATGGGAGGCACCTGAGCTCAATTTCAAGTCTTATTGGAAAGGTTCTGAATACTTATGTCAATGTGATATTTCAGTTTTTTCTTTTTAATAAATTTGCAAAAATGTCTAAAATTCTGTTTTCACTTTGTCATTATAGCATACTTAGTGTAGATTAATGAGAGAAAAAATGAATTTAAACGATTGTATCATCAGGCTGCAACATAACAAAAGTGAAAAAAGTGAAGGGGGTCTGAATATTTTCTGACTGCACTGTATACAGGGAACAGAATTTTACACTGCTATCAAGGCCATAATGGCTTAGAGCCCACATAAATGTAATATCTGTGTTGTCTTTTAAGGAAATGCAATATGCATCATATGTGGTTACCTGAAGCAGGAAACGGGGCACAGAGATATCCACGTTTGTGCGCACACACAGAAAGTAACGCTTTTATGTTCTAGTGGAACATGTACTCTTCAACAAGCCTTCAATATTTCATCATGTCTCTGTTCAAATCGATCAAAAGCAGACCTTAATTATAAACCCCATGGCTTTGGGGCCCCTGATGCCCATCCCAAGCCCTGAGGGCTCCACGGGTGCCCTTTTAAATGATTAATCAAACACTTATGATTTATTCAGTCTTTTCACCCTCTTCACATGCAATCAGATGAAACAAAATGAAATTGTCATCTTTGTCAATATTCCCCTTCATCAGTTTTGAACACTGTGTGCCCGATTGGAATTCCTCAAGGGAATGGTGGAAATCTTTTTAGTGACAGTTTCATCTTTTATGAATCATGTGTTTTGGAATCCTTTTTGTATTTATACAAAAAGTAAAAAAAAATGTTCAAAGTTCTTATGATTCCAGAGTCATTATTGGGCATTACCGAAGTAGCCTGATTTAAAAAAAAAATAATAATAATTTGACTGTATTGTTATTGAGATTAATTCTCAAACAAACTGTGCAAGACCACTGATATAAATGAATAAATTTCTGATTTTAATGATTCCCACAAAATTGTTGTTTTAGTCTGAGAAAGAAAAGACTAAATGAACATTTACATCAAAAAGAAAAAAATGTCACTCCGTTCTGTTCAAATTAAGTGCTGTCAATGATCCTAAAGAGCTTCTTATAACTTCTCTTTATCTGTGCAAAAATTTCTGGATAGCAGTAGGCCTATATTGCTAATTATACAACTTGTAGATCCGACCGAGCAATCTGATTGGTCAATCAGACATTTAGAATGTGCTCAAATGAGCAATTGAGCAAGGCTAGCCGTGCTCAAATGAAAAAAAACTCATCACTGAAAATATTACTCCGCCTATATCTTATTACCCGAGTCTGTGTGGTTTCCATGGCAACACGAAACGTTTCACCGAAACCCGGATCAAAAGCTGCTGTCAACTTTGTTCACCTGCATAGTGGACCGTTTTGTCGTCAATTTTGATTTATTTGGCAACCTAAGTTTGGATAAATGGCTGAACGAGGAAGACAAGACAGAACAGAAAAAGCCAAGATACATGAGAGTGACAAGTGAAGAGCTGGATCAGCTGGAGACGTCAAGAAATGAAGCCAGTATGGTCCGGTCAATGTCTTGGGCCGTCAAATGTCTACAAGACTACCTGACAAACACCGGGCAAACAGCTGATTTCTCATCTGTAAGGAAAGAAGAGCTAAACAAGATTCTCCGTGAATTTTATGGAGCTTTAATTTCTATAATAAAGAGAATGAAATGCCACAGCAGAGTCAGCAGCACGGACAGTTGACCTACCTGTAAGATTTTCCACGGCGATGTGCGGCTATAACTTTGTCCTTGTTATTAATGTGTTAATGTTATCAGATATTAATCAGCCTATTAATCGTTATTCATTTGTTTATTCTTTATGAGTTGCCCAGGCCATTGATTTAATAAATTAATTTGTTTGTTTGCATCTGTACATTGAAATGAACATTTAATAAATCAACACATCTGTGAAAACTGTCGTTTTTATTTCAGAGGTAAACTGATAATAGCCTGAAAAGGTGATTAGCAAAAGCCCCCGAAAGGTGGGGTTGAAATTATATAACTCTGTTCAGCCTTAATGTTACTGGTTACTGTTACTTTTGCTGCTTCGCCACATTAATTGGAGCTGACGTTAAATTGGAGTGACACACCCCCAGCTGAAATGAAACATCTGCCGGCGAGTTTATTAAAAGATAGATGTTTGTTCTGGCGCCGACACTGGAGAGCAGTAGCCTATATTTAAATATAAATGTTCATAGAAGTTCGTTGTAGATAAAGATCAGCTGTGCTGCTGAGTCGTCACGGCACCTGTTAGATTAAAAATGAGTGAGAAGTTGGCAGAAGTATAACTATCTGTCCATGAAAAAAAAAAATTTCCAGCAGATATTCTAGTAACAACATGATTGAGCTAGCAGAGCAGTTTTGTGTTGCTATGTGTGGTATTTATTCAGTTTTGGGAAATCATGATGTCTAGAAAACATGATAAGCCCAAGTTTGCTGGCTGACAAGGACTAGTTAGCATCACATCTCATGTTTTCCGCTGAAACAGAGACAATACTAGCAAAAAAACTTTTATATTTTGAGAGCGAAATGCCCACAGTATGAATATATTTTGATTATACTGTACTTTTTATTTTCACGTCACGTCTTCCGCTGAGGAAGCAGAGGTTGAGTACCCAGGGGTGGACTCATCCATCACTCAAGCTGAGGTCACTGAGGTGGTTTGTAAGCTCCTCAGTGGCAGAGCGGCGGGGATGGATGAGATCCGCCCTGAGTATCTCAAGTCTCTGGATGTTGTGGGGCTGTTTTGGCTGACACGCCTCTGCAACATCACGGTGCGGTTGGGGACAGTGCCTCTGGAGTGGCAGACCGGGCTGGTGGTTCCTCTTTATAAGAAGGGGGACCGGAGAGTGTTTTCCAACTAGAGGGGGATCACACTTCTCAGCCTTCCCGGGAAGGTCTACACCAGGGTACTGGAGAGGAGGATTCGGCCGATAGTCAAACCTTGGATTCAGGAGGAACAATGCGGTTTTCGTCCCGGCCGCGGAACACTGGACCCACTCTATACCCTCCGGAGGGTGCTCGAGGGTTCGTTGGAGTTTGCCCAACCAGTTCACATGTGTTTTGTGGATCTGGAGAAGGCATTCGACCATGTCCCTCATGGTGCCCTGTGGGGGTTGCTCCGGAGTATGGGGTCCGAGGCCCTTTGCTAAGGGCTGTTTGGTCCCTGTACGACCGGAGCAGGAGCTTGGTTTGCATGGACGGCAATAAGTCAGACCTGTTCCCAGTGCATGTTGGACTCCGGCAGGGCTGCCCTTTATCACCAGTTCTGTTCATAATCTTAATGGACAGAATTTCTGGGCGCAGTTGGGGGCCGGAGGGAGTCCTGTTTGGGAGCCACAGGATTTCATCGCTGCTTTTTGCGGATGATGTTCTGTTGGCCCCTTCGAGGCAGGACCTTCGGCAGGCACTGGAGCGGTTTGCAGCCAAGTGTGAAGCGGCGGGGATGAGAATCAGCACCTCCAAGTCCGAGGCCATGGCTCTCGACCAGAAAAAGGTGGCATGCCCTCTCTGGGTTGGTGGAGAAGTCCTGCCTCAAGTGGAGGAGTTCAAGTATCTCGGGGTCTTGTTCACAAGTGAGGGAAGGATGGAGTGTGAGATTGACAGGCGGATCGGTGCAGCCTCCGCAGTGATGCGGTCGGTGTACCGGTCCGTCGTGGTGAAGAACGATTCGGTTTACCAGTCAGTCTACGTTTCTACCTATGGTCATGAGCTTTGGGTAATGACCGAAAGGACAAGATTGCGGATACAAGCGGCCGAAATGAGTTTCCTTCGCAGGGTGGCCGGGCGCTCCCTTAGAGATAGGGTGAGGAGCTCGGTCACTCAGGAGGAGCTCGGAGTAGAGCCGCTGCTCCTCCGCATTAAGAGGAATCAGTTGAGGTGGCTCGAGCATCAGTTTCGGATGCCCCCTGGACACCTCCCTGGGGAGGTGTTCCAGGCATGCCCCACCGGGAGGAAGCCCCAGGGAAGACCTAGGACACGCTGGAGGGACTATGTCTCCCGGCTGGCCTGGGAACGCCTTGGTGTTCCTCCTGAGGAGCTGGCGGAAGTGTCTGGGGAGAGGGAAGTCTGGCTGTCTCCGCTTAGACTACTGCCCCCGCGACCCGGCCCCGGATAAGCGGCAGAAGATGGATGGATGGATGGCATTTTATTTTGTTGGTAATAGTTGTATAATCCCTGTATAATCCCTAATAATGCTTAATTAAACCCCTGAGCTTCCACATAAATGTTTCACTAAATAGTCTTTTAAGTAAGAATAAGACAACTGTGAAAGAAAGCTTTAATTATGTGCTTGCCCTGAAAAGGCAACACACCTTATTCTCTTGCATACTTGTTATTATGTGCCTGCCTTGAAAAGGCATCACATCTTATTCTCTTGCATACTTATTATTTGTGGGCAAGCTGGCAGCTTGTTAGTGGCCAAGCTGGCAGCTTGCACACTCATGTTCTTCCTACTATTCCTTTCTTTATTTCTTTATTTCTTTATTTTTCTGTGCGGCCCGATTGGGAGAAGTTTGGAAATTACTTTTATAAGGAATCCGACTCACGGAATTTTCGCAATTCCAATTTTACGGAAAATTTCGGCCATCCGAAATGAATTGCCAAAACTTCCCAAGGCTCTCAGGCGC
>OMLB01060311.1:0-15071 GCA_900302555.1 Myripristis jacobus
AGGGCGTGGCATGGTTGTTGGTGCCAGACGGGCTGGTCTGAGTATTTCACAATCTGCTCAGTTACTGGGATTTTCACGCACAACCATTTCTAGGGTTTACAAAGAATGGTCTGAAAAAAGGAAAAACACCCAGTATGCGGCAGTCCTGTGGGCGAAAATGCCTTGTTGATGCTAGAGGTCAGAGGAGAATGGGCCGACTGATTCAAGCTGATAGATGATCAACTTTGACTCAAATAACCACTCGTTACAACCGAGGTATGCAGCAAAGCATTTGTGAAGCCACAACATGCACAACCTTGAGGCGGAAGGGCTACACCAGCAGAAGACCCCACCGGGTACCACTCATCTCCACTAAAAACAGGAAAATGAGGCTATAATTTGCATGAGCTCGCCAAAATTGGACAGTTGAAGACTGGAAAAATGTTGCCTGGTCTGATGAGTCTCGATTTCTGTTGAGACACTCAGATGGTAGAGTCAAAATTTGGTGTAAACAGATTGCGAACATGGATCCGTCATGCTTTTTTACCACTGTGCAGGCTGTGGTGGTGGTGTAATGGTGTGGGGGATATTTTCTTGGCACACTTTAGGCCCCTTAGTACCAATTGGGCAACGTTTAAATGCCACAGCCTACCTGAGCATTGTTTCTGACCATGTCCATCCCTTTCTGACCACCATGTACCCATCCTCTGATGGCTACTTCCAGCAGGATGATGCACCTTGTCACAAAGCTCAAATCATTTCAAACTGGTTTCTTGAACATGACAATGAGTTAACTGTACTAAAATGGCCCCCACAGCCACCAGATCTCAGCCCAATAGAACATCTTTGGGATGTGGTGGAATGGGAGCTTCGTACCCTGGATGTGCATCCCACAAATCTCCATCAACTGCAGGATGCTATCCTATCAATATGGGACAACATTTCTAAAGAATGCTTCCAGCACCTCGTTGCATCAATGCCACAAAGAATTAAGGCAGTTCTGAAGGCGAAAGGGGATCAAACACGGTATGAGTATGGTGTTCCTAATAATCCTTTAGGTGAGTGTATATAGATCTATAGAAGATGATAATTCCTGTTTACCGGGGAACACCATTGAGCTCCGTTGAGGAACGTAGGTTTCAGTTACTTGCTTGTGATTGGCCCAACCATGTCACTCAGAAGACAGTCAGCCAATCAGTGGGGAGGTGCTGATTCTCTCTTCTGATTGGCTAAAGAAACCGTGCTGCCAGAGCTCGGGAAGAAAGGCAAGAGAGAGGAGTTGTGAAACTATATTTAGCAGACCACAGGTACTCAAAACCACAAATACATCTTGCTAGGGATATCAACAGTTAAAATAAAACCCTGGAAAAGTAAATACAAAAATGAAAAGAGCAGAAGCGAGTATGACAGGATGATTGTGGATGGATGTGTTTGCTGCTGTGTTACTCTGGTGTGCTGCACGCTGCAGTGAGCATTTATTGCATCCAGCTAAGAACTGATTGCACAAACTTAATGATAGGTGGAAAAACTGGTGGAAAAAAGGAAAGGTGTTTCTAGGCAGAGGTTATACTACGCTTTTTTATTTTCCAGCGAATACAGTCTGTAGAGCCCAGATTCTACATCTGTGCTTCTGTGATTTTATCCTGATACGTTTTACATCTCCTTCACTGCATAGCACAGAGCAATTTGCTAAGGCTACCATATATTTTGCCCCCTGTGTTTGATTTTGACAACTCATAGTAATGTGACAGCGGCAGGTCTTTGATCCCCATTGGTTTGTGTGATACAAATCTTTCCGTCATCAAAATAAAATCTTCAGGATTCAACCAGTTAGTGTAACATTAGATAACAAAGTCAACACACGGAGATGTGCAAAGGTCCCATGGTTTAATAAAATGATCCTTTTTTATCATGTATTGATCTTCATTTCTGATAAACATTTTGATCACATTGGCCTTGTTCATACTGCCAAATCCTTTTTTGGCATATCAATCTGGATTGTATCCAGATTGATTTTAGAAGGTTTGGACAGCAAAACAACACATGAAATGTGATTTTTGCAAATCTGATCCAAGCCACATTAGGAGGTAGGTTGAAATGAGATTCCAAACAGATTTCTAAAGATGCATCTCTTTCTGGACGCTCTGGACACTCAAATAGGATTTGTAAGTGTCTTGTTACATCACTCACAACGCGACACACAACAGCGATGTCAAATCCCAAGTGACAGGTGCAGCAGAGCAGCTCACCGGCTGAGCAGAATCCATGCTGCTACTAGCAGAGTGATATGGATGACAACACAGAGAGCAAAAATCCGTGGACAGATGCTGAAATAAATTGTCGGCTGGCACTGTGTGGAGAGGCTGTTGGACATTTTACTTGCTTCCATGCTGGAGAGCTGCGTCAGCAGCATACGTACTTACTGACACCTACGTCATTACCATAGCAACCCATGGAGATAGGTCCATGATGTCTGGACACACAAATCCAATCTAAACATTTGCAAGTAACAGTGTGGACTGTCAGTCTTAAAGATCTGATTTAATGGGGCTCCCCGTTTTGATGTATGTGCTCGATCTCTGTAGAAGGGTTGATCAGCTTGTACATCAGGAAGTGGCTTAAAGTCCCACACTATCTGAAGAGTGTAGATTTGTATGAAAAAAAATTCTTGAATTACCTATATTTACATTACATTAGGTCATTATGCAGCAGCTTTTATCCAGAGCAACTCACACTATAAATATTTTGTGACCAGTAGTCAAACTGACCGTATAACAGCACAGGATTTTTTTTTTCTTTTTTTGAATAAAGTTGTTAATGGGGAATAATGGCCTTGAATTGTTGGCCAATGGTCTGTCACAGCAGCTGCAGCATGCTGGGTGTGATCCATTGTTAAATGGGTAGCCAAGGCAGAAGACTGCCACAGTGTTCTTAGGTGAAAGATGAAAAGGGCCTGGACCAGGAGTTGTATCATTTCCCTTTTAGAGCCAGTTCACACACAAGATTAATGATGAAACAAAACAGTTTTAGAATGTTACAGAGAAAACTTGCAGTGCAGAGCTACCTTATTCAATCAAGCCAGCTGGTGGCATTGCCTTCAACTGAGCTTGCACAGTGTCATAGTAAGACATTCCTGATGTGAAATGCTGTCCTGATGGTGTTTTCCCTGTGTATCAAAGGTGACACCAACTCGTCTAAATAACAAAACTCCTCTGGGAATAATGGTAAAAATTGACAAAAGAAGGAGGATTTCTTGTCTGAAGTTCACGGCAGTATTTTGCATATGCTGGTTGGGTATTCCTGGCAGGCATTTTACAGGACAACTAAGTTTTGTGGACATTTTGTTTTTCAAACATAACCACCAGCCTCTGAGGAATCCCAAGGTGATCCCAGGCCAGCCTCTGTGTAGTCCCTTAAGTGTGTTCTTGGTCTGCCCCAGGGTCTAGGCCTAGTCAGATGTGTCAAGAACGTGACTCCCAGAAGCATCCTACACACAAGTCCAAACTACCTCAACTAGCTCCTTTTAACACGGAGGAGCATCGGCTCTACTCTAAGCTCCTCACCCTATCCCTAAAGCGTTGTCCGCAGTCTCATTCTTTCATTCACTGTCCAGATCGCTTGACTTCTGGTGAAGGTTGTGTAGATCGGACAGTAAATTGTGAGCTCCCCCTTCATCATGACAGTCTGGCACAACTACCACATAACTGCAGCTGCTGCCCCAGTCCATCAGTCAATGTCCCGCTCCTTTTAAACTCGCCTCTAAACAAGATACCAAAATATTTGAACCCCTTCACTTGAGGCAGTTCCTCCATCTGAACTCGGAAAAGGAAAATCACTTTTTTTTTTTTCCTACAGAGAACCATAGCCTTGTACTTGGAGGTACTCATCCTAATCTTGACCACTTCACACTCGGCTGCATTCTGGAGGTCACAGTTAGATAAAGACAACAGGACCACATTATCTTTAAGCAGAGAAGCAACCCTTTTTAAATGGGCTTCATTTTTTGTGAGTGTTTGTGTTTTGTTGTGGAAACCCAACATTAGGAGCTGATACATTATTTTGACATTGTGCCAATAAGAAAACTACATAGGGTAATAGCAATACAATACATCCAATGACCCCACTCACATCAGTGTTAGGGTAAAGAGCTGGTCCACTGTTCTGTAGCCAGGACAGAATTGTTCCTCCTAAATCTGAGATTTCCATCACCCTGGAGAGGATCCTCAACCCTCTCCAGTCAAGCCTTGTCAAACCTCTCCAGTCCTCCTTTTCAAAAATGGGTACCACTACCCACCTGCCACTCCACATGCACTATTCCCAACATCCACGTGACAATGAAGAAATGTTAGCCATGACAACCCAATAACATCCATAGCATTTCAAAATGGATGGCATCCACTCCTGGTGCCTTGCCATTACAAAGGTTCCCAACTACTTCAGTGACTTATTCCGCCAGATAGATCTCTTAGACATCCTCCATGGTGTGCCACGTGAAAACGACAGGCTCCTCAACACCCTTAGATTTTTGTTTGCAGGATATTGGTCTACAAATTATTTTTGCATCAAGTGAGAGCACACATTTTTCACATATTTGCTATTTGTGACGCGCGGACACCATCTGACAGGTTGCAGTGGCAGATTTTTGAGTTGTAGTGTATTCATAAAATTCTGTCTGCTTGCACATTTGTCAATTTTTTTCTGTGACCATAAAAACCATTATATCACCTTCTGAGTACATATTACTGCTGCCATGATAACATCATTGCAAATTGTGTCAACTTACGCGTGTAACATGAGTGTAGGACAAAACTGCACAGTCTTAAGACAATCATCAAAATTAAATCCAATAGAATTTTGATTGCGTATTTTGTAAAACATTGCTTATTTTCTTAGCTTGTATAAAATGCAAAAGAAATGACAAAATAACTTTTTAACTTCCTCTACCTACTATTCCAGGTTCCCATTCAGATGCAAGACATATCAGCTTGGACCTGGCCCATGTAGGACCAAGTGGAGGTCAGAGTCTTCTTTTTATTATTATCATCATCATTATCATTATTATTATTATTATTGTTATTGTTATTATCATCATTATTATTACATTTATTTACAGTGGTACAAAAATGCAGTGGTTTAATTTTGTAACTCTGTCCTTTTGTTTGTTTTCAGGACTTGGTGAAGGGACATAGCCTGCAACATTCAGTCTTGCAGAGAATGGCTCATGGGTGGGATTCATATTTTCATAACATTCAGCCATTGTCATCAGACCCAAGGTCTTTGAGAGGGTCTTCAGAATCACAGGGAACTCTGTCACAGCATACAGAGAACTTCACCGGACATCATGACTTCTCCAACATCGTTGCTTCCCAAGAGGCCCCATCATCAAACTTAAGCTTCAACACAAACTTTTATTCAAACCCCGGTATTAGTAGAACAGACTGTGTTTATCAAAAATACTATGGTGAAATGCCATGGCAACCTGATGGACAACAAGTAGCCCAAGACTGCTTGCCAAGCTATGGAAGTAGCAACATCCCAGATTTAGCCACAGATGGATTATCTACATCAGGACATTTTCCTTCATCTTTTGCAGCAAATCTGCAAGAACTTAAGCAAGAGTGTGGAATACTGACTTCATCCTTTCTTCAGGACTACTCAGATGTAAGTAGTTGCTCAGAGGCAGATGTCAATGAAACAAGGCCCTCTTGTAAATTCATGACGAGTAATTCAGATCCAAAACCTTTGACTCCTACTGGTAATATGGCATATCCCATGGCAAGTCTGTCTGCTAGTATGTCTGAAACTACTTTAGTTTTGCCAAATTTATCAAAGAATGAGGCAGGAGATCACTGTGCACAGGACAAAATGGAAAATGTAGAGGAAGTTGTGAAAACTTGCATACAAAATGATAATATTTCTGGCACTAATATGATAGCTACAACAACTGAAAGTACTGAGGATAATATTAAATCTATTGTTTGTCATGAGGAGCAGCAGCAACAACAGGGGGTAGATATGGAGGAGGAGCAACCTTTCACACAAGAGACACAATCAGACACCCCCATAGGTGCTCATGGAAACTTGACAGAGGATGTGACACAGGAGGAACCAGATGGCCCTGAGGAAAAGCAGTTATGTCCTAAGCAAGAGACGACTGAAGTTGTTTCATATAGCATCGCTTCCCGTGGCAGTACTGGAGAAAATGATTTAGATAGTCAAGTCAAGGAAAAGGAAAGGACAGAATCAAGAGAAAATCACAACAAAAGCATGGTTTGTCATGAGCAGAAAAATTCAAGTCTAAGTCCAGTGGATGATCAAAATAATGTGAGGAAAGATGACCAAGATGATCAGGTCAAAGAAATACAACAATCTACCCATGAATCTACAGGTTCAGAGGGTATCAAGGTGTTAGATTCACAAGATGCAACTCATGAACCGAAGGAATGCACATGTACCTCGGCTGCAGCCAGCTCCGCAGCCAAAGAAAATGACGGTCATAGTTTGGAAAGCAATGATCAAGATAGTCTGCCTTTGAAAAGCAGGCCTGAGTGCATTATCAGTAGAGGTTCTGTTGAGGAAAGTAACTGTGATTCTGTTTGCACTGGTGAAGATAAAGAGCAAAGTGTTTCTAGTCAAGTAATATCCTATGTACAGCCAAACAACTCAAGCATCCACCTAAATCCCTGCCTAGAAAAGGAATGGACAAGTCCAGCAGTGGATACAAATTCATCCTCTTGTCCAGATGAGGAACAGCTGGTGCAACAAAGTCATATGGCCATAGAACCATCAGGGATTAGTGAAGATGTTGCTGAAAATTTAGGAAAATCGTCTCAGGAGTTAAATACATCTGAAGAAGTGCTTGGTATGTTGTATGGTGAACCTCTGTCAAGAGAAGATTCTCCCTGTGAAGCTGATGAAACAAATTCTAAAAGTAATCAGGTTGAAGGAACATCTGTAGCCGGAAATGAAAGTGAAACCATGAACCATTTGGAGGTACAATCACCTCAGCTGAAATGCTCTGTACAAATGAGGAAACGTCTGCAGCCAGTTGTCGTTTTGAAGACTTTAGAGCCAGGAAATGCTACAAACAAGGCATATCACTGTGCCCATTGCCAACACACAACTGAAACTGTAGATAATCTCATTGAACACCACCACTGTAGCCACTCCTTGCACAAATTCCGATTTTGCCCAACCTGTAATGTCTACTTGATGAGTAATGAACAAGTAGAAAAACATTTCTGTGGTGTAACTGATGAGGTCTCTCAGCTTTCATTGGATTCAACCTTAAAAAAGAAAAAACACAGACATTGCCCTTACAAGTGTAACAAGTGCATGGTGACATTCTCCAAATTAGTTCATTATGTCAAGCATATGCGGACTCACACCGGCAAAACACCATTTAAATGTGATGGATGTGGCTTGTATTTTGCACAGAGTAGCAGCCTGCACAGACACCAGCGTGTTCTCGGTCGATGCCAGGGCCAGAGAGTTACGGATTCTGCTACAAACTCTGATGCCACTATCAGTAAAACTGAAACAGAAAAGCAGAAGGGCTTAGTACCAAACAGCCCATACACCAGCCTACCTGAATGTTACGTGAAGCTTGTAGATGTCTGTAGGACCAATGCATGTCATTTATGTCATAAAAGATTCTTAACTCCAGAGAAACTCAAAAAGCACAAATACAATGTACACAAGGGGAAGAGTGGAGCAGTTGTGCTTAATCAGTGTATCAAAAGTTTAAGTACCAGCCAGTCTCTGCAAAATGGAAGCAAAGAAGCAAGAGGAAAACACACTTGCCCTTTCTGTCCACGGGTTTTCAAGTACTCCTACAACAGGGCACGACATCTGCGAGACTGTGTTAGAGATTTAACATTTGGTGGCAAGGGAAAACTTGGCAAAAGATATCAATGTCCCATGTGTCGTGCTACCTTCTCTCTTTCATCCAACAGACGTAGACATATTAAAAACACGTGCCTGAAAGAATATCTCAGTCAGCTTGCAAAGAAAAAGACTGAGTGTAAGGACAATGATGAAAAGGAAAAACAAATACCTCCAGCTTCAACAGCACCTCAGAAAGTGCCACGCTACAAATGCAATCTATGTCCAGCACTTTTTTGCCATGCATCTGGTAAATACAGACATATGAAGAAACATGAGGTGTTTAAACTCACTGGTAAATTGTTCAAATACAGGAATTCGAGTTTTTTCCCCATTTCTAAGCAAACAAATGTCAGTAGTGAAAAGACTGAAGAGTGTAAGGATACATCAAATTCAGACAAACCCAGTAGCAGCCTTTCCCTCACCTGTCACTTTTGTGGAAGATGTTTCAGCAGCTCATGGTCTCTGAAGAAGCATGAACGCAATCACAGAGGTGAAAGACCTTACCGCTGTTTGGAATGTGGAAAAGGATTTAAGAAACATTCCTACCTGAGTGCTCATAAAATGGTTCACCAGCGAAGGATACAATGTACTGTTTGCAGAAAGATTCTTCCAACTATTGGGGAACTGATTCAGCACAGAAAATCACATCTTAAAAAGGGGATGCTACAATGCCCAGACTGTCCAATGCAGTTCCGGTTCCCTGTGTATCTGCTGAGACACATAGCAACCCACAAACGTGGGGAAAAGAAAGAACTGACGATGGAAGAGAGCCCAACATTTAAACCAGAGGAGGCCTCAAAATCAGGAGACAAGGAGGAAAACCAGCACAAGGAAAACCAGCTACAGTGCTCCTTATGCAAAATGACTTTTCAGGATCCCCAGATACTACGAAAGCACTGTCTGAAACATATATCTGGGGCCTCTTCACGACAGTGTCCGTTCTGCAAACGTAATTTCAGTTGTCGACGCTATCTACTTCGTCACATGCATAAACACACTGGAGGCAAACCTTTTCCATGCAGTAACTGTGGGAAACAGTTTTACCGTGAGGTTTACCTTAAACTTCACCATGAAAAGTGTTCAGCTACCAAACCCAGACATGTAGTCATTACTCAAACAGATAAGTGTAACAAATCAACTCAATGTCCCTACTGTCCACGTTTATTTTCCAGGAGAAATCGCTTGAAACAACACATTAATGGCCACAAGTCAAATTCACTGGTTGTCTGCTCAAAATGTGGGCAGTTCTATGGATATACGAAGTTAACACAACATGCAAGGGACTGCAAAGGAACATTAGAGCTCAACATCGGTTTACCATCTCCTAATGGTCGTTGTGGCAAAAATAATCAAAAGGGTGATGAAATGGAAATGAAACCTTTGCAGAATAGTGCTACAGGAACCAAGATGCTCCAACACAGCTGCTCTCACTGTCCTCAGAAGTTCAAATACAGGTCACTTCTCTTGAGACATCTTGTTTCCCATACTGGTGTGCAACCTTATGCATGTATGCATTGTGGCCGTAGGTATAGCAGCCAGTCAATGTGTCTGCAACATGAAGCTTTCTGTGATGGTGTTTACAGAGAAGTTCAATCAAAGGTCAAGAGTGATGTTACAACAAAATTGTTGGATGTATCCTGCATCAAATTAGGAGAGAAGCGTCAAGCAGAAGGTGAAGGCGAATACAAGTGCAAATTCTGTACAAAGACTTTTATGAAATCTCGAAACCTGAGACGCCACATTTTGACACATACTGAAGTCAAGCCTTATCGCTGTAAAGCCTGTGACAGTTGCTTTTCCAGGTACGATCATCTGAAAGTACATCAGACTCGCTGTAAAGGGAAAAGACATCGATTGGAAGTCTGTATACCCAAAATCAGTTTAGATGATGTGGGGAAGGGTTGGCAAAATAAGTTGGATAAACTTGCTATTGAAAAACAGCAGATATTTCAGTGCAACATCTGTTCAGCAAGCTTCTCGGCTCAGTCTCAATTGTCCCGACACTTCACTATGTTCCATGCTGCAAAGTCATTTAGCTGCAGTGGCTGTGATGCATCATTTGCCCACGAAAAGGCTCTGAAAAGCCATAAACAGCTCTGTAAGTGCAGTAATGTCTCTACTGAAACAAATGGTTCTCTTCCAGTTAGAACTAATCCTCAAACAGAAAATGTGACAAAGCAACTTCATGGAGCGAGAAGTAAAATTCTGCAGAGGATCCAGCCTTATTTTAACAAAAAGCATAAATATGCCTGCAATTACTGCCCTCGATTTTTTGGAAACAGCTGGCAACTAAGAGTGCACACCCGCCTACACACAGGTGAGAAGCCATATGTCTGTGACAATTGTGGTGAAAGATTTATACGGAAGGATTATCTGCAACGTCATTCAGTAAAGTGCAGCCATAGAGATGAGCAAATGGACCCAGTGCTTTGTGATCGATGTGGAGGGTTTTTCTCTAAAGCCAGTCTTGAAAACCACAGAAAAAGCTGCACTTCCACACCAAGCCTGTCTGTCGTCAGTCAACAGTCCAAGCCTAAGCCAAGTCCACCCAAGGGATTTTCATGTGCATACTGCAGTTCCCGTTTCTTGATATTTTCACAGCTCCAAGAACATTTTTTAAATGCACACAAGCAAGATACAGGTTTGAAGCCACCAGCATCTACTGCTCCTCTACAGCAGCACCTGTCAAATATAGTGACCATCAAGGAAGAGCCATTCGACAGGGGAGAGGGTGATAAACAGCTCAGTGGTGATGGCAACCTATTGTTCGAACAAGATAAGGCTTTTGATGAGATGGACAAACCTTTTTCCTGCCCAAACTGCAACATGTGCTTTAAAAATAAATCTGGGCTGACTGGCCATTTGCGTGTGCATACAAAAGAGCATCCTTTTACCTGTAAAAGATGCAAGAGAGGCTTCTGGAATAAAAATCTACTCCGTAATCACTACAGGAGATGTAGAAGACTTATAAATGTTGCTAAGATTAATTCTAACTTGGATTCAGTCATCTCAGAAATGGATGTAGTGCTTAATGACTCTGATGTAGTGTTCAAACAAGATTCCCAAACAACTGCCACAGGGGGTTTACTTAGCAGCATCTCCAGTAAAGACATACCAAAGCAGAATTCAAGAGGAAACCAGGAGCAGAGCAGTTTATCTAGAGAGAAGAAAACTGTGCAGTACCAATGTTCAGAATGTGACAAGAGCTTCACAGATGGTTTAATGCTCATTAGTCACCTAGAAGACCATGGAAGAATGGAACAAGAGAAAAAACGTAATACATGCTCCAAGTGTGGGCGGGTATGTGCCAGTCAAGGAAATCTTGAAAAACACATGAGAATGCATGGCATTCAAAAGACACATTATTGCCCTGACTGCTTTAAGTTATTCCCCTCCTTAGCTGAGCTCGAAATCCACAGAGAAAGTCATGACCCAAGAAAACAATTTGTCTGCAAAATATGTAAACAGAGGTTTTGGACAAGGATATCTTTGTGTAATCATTACAGTGAAAGCCATCCAAATGAGGCATACACTTGCCGCTTCTGTAATAAGAGCTATTCAGTCAGAAAATCGCTCGTTAGACACTATAGGATGAGGCACAAAAAAAGTCGGTTGCATGTCAGTATTGATGGCTCTATGAAGGAAAAAGGGAACACTGAACAACAATCCAGCAGCCAAGTCAGTGTCACTAGTGAAAGTGATAATGACAGCAAAGATGAAAATGATCATACTGAGGACAGTGACTCAGACACGGCACCCTACTTCCCCTGCCATGTCTGTGGCAAGACATTCCTTACATCAGAAAGCCTTGAGGATCACCAACGATGTCACCTTGGTGAAAAGCCACATGAATGTGCAGAGTGTGGTAAATGTTTTTTCCAGGCATCCCAACTGCAACAGCATCAGCGAATGCACAAATCTGAATTTCAGTGTCAGACATGTGGCAGGGGCTTTGTTTCTCTCTTTGCATTGCGCAAACACAAGCATACACACGGTAAGAGCCGTCCATATCGCTGCTCCAAATGCCTCCTCAGTTTCACAGGACCCTCACAGCTGGCAGAACACATGGCCACCCACCGTGAAGACAATTTTCCATGTGACATATGCAATCGCACATTTTCCTCTAAGAGTAGTCGAGCTGAGCATCGAAAAAGACACGCCGAGTCAGGTGGTTGTCTCCCATCTTTAATTTCACCAGAAGAACAAAGAAAGTCTCCATCTCTTTCTGATTGCTTCTTGACAACTGCAAAAGAACTCAAATATCGCTGTGGAATTTGTAATGAGCGTTTCAAAGACCCAGAAGAGCTCTCAGAACATGGTTGCAGGGAAGCCAAGGAAAGACCATATTCATGTCCAGATTGTAATAAACATTTCCTGCATGCATCTCACCTGAAAAAACACACGGCCACCCATGAACAACAACAACCGAGTGTGTATCACTGTAATCAATGCAACGATACCTTTTCTTCCTCTCAGCATTTCCTAAACCATTTAAAGAATCACGGTGACAAGAATGGTGCAGCAGACACTGTGGAAAATGACAGAGATGAGCATACAAAGGTTTTCAAATGCCCATTATGCCAAGAGAATTTTGCTAATGCCACTGAACTGATAAAGCATTTCCCAGTGCATTCTGATGATGCCCATGAATGCAAAATTTGCAAACTGCAGTTTCTCTCTAAAAATAAGCTTGAAGAACATGAGCGGTGTCATCTGACTGCAGCTACGCAATTTGAATGCACTGAGTGCTCTCAAAGCTTTTTGGGAAGTGATGCTTTCCGCCAGCATCACTGCTCCCGTCGCCAGCATGCAGCAGAGAGTGAATATCCATCAAACAGAAAGTCCCCCATCCCTTGCAGTCAGGCAGTGGCAGAGGAGGAAGAGGTTGATGTTACTGGGGAGGACTTGTACAATTGCCCTGTTTGCGCAAAACGTTTCGCCTCCAAAAGTGGTCTCTTGGAGCATCAAAATAAAGAGCATCCACATGAAAGGCCATTCAAATGTGAGTTTTGTGGAAAAACATTCACACTGAGGCGGTATCTTAGGGACCATGAGCGAAGACATCGTCAGAAAATGGACACTGAGAAGAAACAGTTTAAATGTTCTCGGTGCCTCGTTACATTAGACACAGCACAAGATCTGTCCTTGCATATGAGAATGCACGCTGAACGAGAAGTTGGAGAGCACCGTTGTGATATGTGTTACAAGTCATTCAGGCAGTTGTCCCTTCTTAGGCACCACCAAGAAAGTCACGTCGGGCAAGTTGTGTACGAATGCACAGAATGTGACAAGGCCTTTGCTTTTCCTCACCTCCTCGAGGAACATCAGCAGACTCATGCAGGGTCATCAATGTAATTGCTGCTTTCACTAAACCCTCTACCTTACATTCCCCTCTCCCTCATAAATATTCTGACTTAAGTAACTTGAAACGATCCATTTAATCACTAGCTAAATCTGATTTGTATCATTTGTCCATTACAAAAATAGTGGTTCTTGATTTGTTGTTACAACTAAGCATATTCTCATTTATAAACAGTTGTTGATACTGTACATAGTTTGAGTTCTTGAAAAGACATTTGTATACAAAAAATCAAATGTGGGCTGGAGTGTGCCAGAAATCTTGTTTTGTGATGTAGGTTGTAATACTCCTGTGACCTCAATTTGCAAATGTGTAAATGGTGTAAAGTTGTTAAATTTTCTCTGTGCTGAATACAAAGCATGATTGGTTAAAATGTTTAAGATGTGTCTTTGGTTAGGGATCAAATTTTTGATGTATTGGGCTCAGCTGACAGTTATTTTGAAATGGTTTGCAGTTGATTTTGCTGACACTTAAAATGTAAAATATATACATCAAATGGGTAATTTTAAACCATTTTGTATTTTCTGAAACTCTGATTTTTCATTTAATGAAGACAGCAACATGTTTAAATTTTCAGTTATATGATCTTGGTTCTGTAGTGAAATTAAGAGACATAGATTTCATTTTTTTATGTAGACATTTGAAGTCTCTAGTACATTGATATTTCAAGTGTTTAAACTGGATGACCTTTTCATAACCTAAGGTATTACCTTTAGTCTGAAAATTCAGCTGAAGCATTCAAGAAATAAATAAGTCAACTGCAAAACTTGAGTTTGGGTTGAGTTTGTATTTCTTTGTATTGTATCTTTGTAATGTAGCTTTCAAGTAGGTGTGTGTTAACCACGCAGCTCTAGACTTGACCAACCACAGTAATGTGACATAAATACAGTGTCTCTGAAGTATGATGTTGTGCTTTTATTAGTATTCTATTGGTCCTTGGAGGATAAATTTGTGCTTTTGGCTTGCCTCCATCCACAATGAGGTCAAAACACAGGATTAGCTGAAATGGGATAGCTGATAAGGATTGGACTGGTCACGCCATCACTACACATCCAAAGCCTTTTGACTGAACACTGCCTCACCATGTTCTCCTCATTTAATCAAATCCATTAGCCTGTAGCATGTTAAATCCCTGTACCGAGAATCTGCAAGATGACCAAGCAGAGCAATGTGAGATCTCACATGATCAATTTGGCAAGATGTTGAACGAACAAAAAAGTCTCATAAGGCAGGCAGTGCGATCCTGACAGCCATGTTTAATTGAACAACTGCATGGAGGTTCACAGCTGTGGACCAAGAACAGGCACAGAGGATGGGCACAGACACTACCAGTCAAAAGTTTGGACACACCTTCTCATTCAATGTTTTTTCTTTATTTTTACAACTTTCTACATTGGAGATACATAATGAAGACATCAAATATATGAAGTAGGATACATGGAATTATGTAGCAAAGAAAAAATTGTTAAATATCTCTAAATATGTTTTATATTTTAGATTCTTCTAAGTAGCCACCCTTTGTTTTGTTGATAGCGCTGCAAAACCTTGGCCTTCTCTCAATGAGCTTCATGATGTAGTCACCTGAAATGGTTTTCACTTCACAGGTGTGCCTTGTCAGGGTTCATTTGTGGAATTTCTTGCCTTAATGGGGTTGGGACCATCAGTTGTGTTGTGCAGAAGTCAGGTTGGTACACAGCTGACAGCCCTAATTGACAACTGTTAGAATTCATATTATGGCAAGAACCAATCAGCTAAGTAAAGAGAAACAACAGTCCATCATTACTTTAAGAACTGAAGGTCAGTCTGTCCGGAAAATTGCAAAAACTTTGAATATGTCCCCAAGTGC
>OMLB01060312.1:0-13923 GCA_900302555.1 Myripristis jacobus
AGCTCTCTAGGGGTCACAGCTCGGATAAACTGGTCCCTGGCTAGCTCGTTCTGCACATCGGTGGGCATGTGGGCATAGGCTTTCCTCGCCAGAGTCTCAATGTCATTAGCCAACACACGGAGCGGTCTGCTCGTCAGCTCTGCGCGCAGGACACCGGCCTGCGTACACTGTCCAAAACGCCGCTTCACCCCTCTCGGCCGGGCTAAGCAGCAGCAAGCATGCCAAGGCATCATCGGTGAGGCACAAGGCCAACTGGAGTGCTTTAGTGGCCTCTGGCCAGGCCGCAGCCCGTGCTAACAGTTCAAATTGAGCGTGGAAGGCTTCCCAGTCCGCTTTACCGGAGAATTTCGGTGTCTTCACATGTGGCTGGTAACTCGGGGAGTGTCGAGCCGAAGCCGGCGTCAGCTGCTAGCTTCCTGGCTGTCTGTGCCACATGCTCCGCAGCACAGCCAAAACCACTCTCATGTCCTGGTGTGCCCACAAACTCACTGTCCATGGCCTCCTCCTTGATTTTCCGGCGAGCACCGGCCCCAACACCTTGCGCCGCCATTGTCCCAGCAGGCTGTCGAGCGGAGTTAGCCCATTCCAGGCTAGCCGCGGCTAAGGGAGATTAGCAGGGAAAGTCCGGTCTTTCACTTCTGACACGAATGTAGCGTCCAGCCGGACGATGCAAGGAAGGCGACAGATTGTCGGAAATGTGCTTTATTGTTAAAACGCCGGTTACTGTCGGCCGTAACCACGCCAACTCAACAGAAACGAATGGCACAACAAAACTTGGCTGCTCTCCTTCTCATGCTCGCTCTCACACGGGGCACACACGTGCACACACACACAATGACCTTCTCACCCCTCTCCCGCCCCCTCACCCTTCTCAGCCAATCACATGCCTAGCCCAACTCTAAAGGTGCATTCAGGTAACATAAAAAGGCAGGAACTTGCAGAACGTCTGCACTTAACAGCATCCAACATGAAAATAACAGCACAGTTGCTACAATATGGTCATATATAGGTGATTTTCAAAACTCTCCACCAATGGGATTCTTTGGGACTTTTTTTCCCTCACTCAGGACATACTGAGGATACAAAATCAGTTGAGTTTGCCTCTTTTGCAATTTGTCGTAGGTTGACCCCAATTTTGGCCTAAAACTAGACTATTAGAGACAATCCTGTCTCGGAGGTCTACAGACAATTCCTTTGACTTCATGCTTGGTTTGTGCTCTGACACGCACTGTCAACTGTGGGACCTTATATAGACGGGTGTGTACCTTTCCAAATCATGTCCAATCAACTGAATTTACCACAGCTGGACTCCAATTAAGCTGCAGAAACATCTCAAGGATGATCAGTGAAAACAGGAAGCACCTGAGCTCATTTTTGAGCTTCATGGCAAAGGCTGTGAATACTTGTGTACATGTGATTTCTAAGTTTTTTTATTTTTTAAAAATTTGCAAAAATTTCAAAAAAAAAACAAACTTTTTCCACATTGTCATTATGGGGTGTTGTGTGTAGAATTTTGAGGAAAAAAATGAATTTAATCCATTTTGGAATAAGGCTGTAACATAACAAAATGCAGAAAAAGCGAAGCGCTGTGAATACTTTCCAGATGCACTGTACATGCAGTCTTGACATTCAAATGTCAAAAAGTGACAGATTTCTTCAGAAATTCACCATTGCACACTGAGGAGATTAAGTTAGTAAGTTGCTGGATGCCAAATGAAAAGATGTAGCGAAGTATTTTCTTAGTCTGGCTTTTGATGATGATGCTATTCTCAATTATGGATAAGACAGACTGGTCAGGGCACAGGGGACACGCATGTTTCACCTATTATGTAAGGCAAACTTTAAAATATCTCCACCTCAGTCACACAGGTTGTTCAAAACTTGCCAACTGGGTGAAAAAACAAAGCCAACAAAATCGTTGCATAATTTATTTCTGCTTTCTCTTAATATACAGAAAACTGGGGTCAAATTGACTTGCCAAAATGATGTGACTAGCCAAAATGTCACTTGAGTTTCAGGAAAAGGCAAAGTGTTTGCTGTCATTGAGCATTCAGTGAGACGGAGTTCCCTCTCAGGCCAGTCCATTATAGGTGCACACTTGATTATTCATGTTGCACTATAACCTTTGTAAGAGGAACAATGATAAGCAGATGCTGCCTCTATAATGGCCTCCATTTTCATATGTGTTACAGGAGATTGATTAAGTCCAGTTGACCATTCAGAGATTATTTCAGCAAGTCTTTAAAGTTATATGCCACCAAACATTTTGGTTGGCTGAAGTGACTGAAAATCTAATAAAATAGGCTAGCTAGAGACATTTCTGGACACCGGATGCACTAAAATTTAGTTGAAGAAGCCTTATGGAGCACATGTAAAAACAGACAATCTGCCTTGCCTCTCTGCACTAAGCTCCAGCAGAGGATGTATTTTCTAAGAAGACTGAGACTGTATGGTGTCAGTAGCAGGCTCCTGTTTTTATTTTTCCAAATGATTTCAGAGTGTGATACAGTATGGCATGCAAACCTGGTACAGCAGTCTGACAGTTCAGATAAAGTCCAAGCTGGGGCGTCTGGTCAAAACCACTCTGAAGATTGTAGGTCACCCAGACCAGGGTTGCATGCAGTCTCTCTATGAAAGGTCAGTGCTCAGGGAGGCACTGAAGATTCTAGAGGACCCCACTCACATCCTGTATCAGGAATTTGCCCTGCTACCCTTGGGTAGACGTTTTAGACATTTTAGGACACCAAGTGCAGATTAAATAAATATAAGAACTCTTTTATACCAGCTGCTATAAAGATGCTTAACATTAGATAGCAGGCTATCTTACCTACTCCAAAATGTTATGCAGTGCATAGTTCTGACTGAAATGAGTTGTCTGTGGTTGTAACTGGGGTGACATGGTGGTGTTGTATGTGGTACTGTTGGTTTTATTTATGTACGAGCTGTGTAAGTCTGTGATGCAGTGACTGTGAAGCCCAAGATGAATTTCCCCCTAGGGGACAATAAAGTATACTTGACTTACTTACTTACTTACTTTACTTATTGCTCAGTTTCAGCTGTATTTGTATAAGCTGCGACTGAATGTACTGAAGGTAAAGAAGAGGCAGTGGATGCAAATGAAAAACTGCATCATAGGAGCATGATTATATGTACCAGTGCTCTGGGGTCTGTTATGTGTGAGGAGGCCTGACTTGTTGTGACACCATCCAAATTTCCAAACTCAAAGGTTGGACATCTGTGTTGACTTATGCTGCTATTGTTCAGAATATTTTCTCTGTACCAAACCAACAATGAAGCCACACAATGGTGGGAATCAAAAGTTAAATCTTTAATCATAATTGTATAATTTACCACACTTTTTATCTTGTTGCCAGATAGCCAGGAGTTGTCTGTGTGGTGTATGTATGAAGGTGTAGAGCACTACCCAGCATATCTAAAGGCTGTATTTATACAACACAACCTTTGTGCAATTCGTTCTAGGTTGCAAATTAGATATTTACTATCGCCATGTCACCAAAGTCATCCTGAACCTTCCATGGTGATACAAACCAGTTCATGATTTTCAATGGATTGTTTTCCAGTGGAGCTCCTGCACAACTAAGCCACACAGATCTGAAGTTGCATTAAACTTGGACCATGTGAAGCCAGCCACATGCTGTACATACTGTCTGTTAAGCAGAATCAAGCACATTCTCATTGTACACTGCATTTTCAGTGGGACTGTAGAAATATCACTCTTTCAGTGTCAAGGGCAGCATGCCTTTAAGCTGTTGAACAGGTCGTTTGTACAGCAACAAGTACCACCAGCTAAAACTGCAATTTATTATATTATATAGTTCATTATATACTGTGAAGAATTCAGTAAAAATGTGCCCACACTACATTGACATGCCAGTCAAACTGTGAATGTGTTAATCAAAATTTTCAAAATAAAACGCTTCATGATATTTAAAAAATGTGCAGAAACTGCATTGAGATCATAAGGGTAACAAGATTGACAGGGTTAAGGTTTACAGACATACTGAATGCCGAGGACGAGTCCTGAAATAACACGCAGTTTCCATGACTATGTCTTTGGAGGGAAATGCGAAGTGCGATGACAGATCAGAGTGAATCTGGCACAGTGACAAATAGTCTTAGCGGACTGGTGCTGCCTGAGGAACATTGTTGGACAGATGGTTGTCTTGGTGGGCAGCATCTGCAGAAATATTTCCCTGTCCTTCTGGTACCATGCAGCTCCTTGTTGGAGGGCAGCTGGCAGTCAGTGACCTTTTGAGCCGAGTGGACGACGTGTTGGAGCTTGTTCTTAGCAGCGGATGGAGCAGTTTTACCAGGCTGCAATGGAAGATGTGACAATACTTTTGATTATTGATGTACAAATTGGACTAGGTTGGCTGTGACATTGATCCTCCTTAGATGGCTGGAGAACAGCATCTGCTGTTGGGCCGTCTTGATTAGACAGGAGATGATTTTGTCCCACGGTGATCCCCAGGAGCTCGAATCACTCAGCTGGGTTCACGATGAAGACGTTTATTTCCAGGGGGAGCTAAGCAGGCAGGTTCCTTTAGGAGTTAATCCTCATCTCAATAGTTTTAGACTGTCAACTGTACACAGTAACATAACACAACATGAATTCATCGTTGTTGATAATGAGCAGTGTTGGATAGATTACTCAGAAAATTAAGTAATGTTACTCATTACTTTCTACAGATTGTAATCAGCTTACTTTACTAATTTAGCTCTACTTTTGCATTACTTTCTGAAACTCAGATCAGCCCTTATCAGAAGGAGAACAACACACCAAATCATATGAGTACTGATGATGTACGTTGAGTTTAGCATATTAAGCCATGATAAATTATCAGCACAAGCAGGCACAAGTGATTTGATCGCTTATTGATGTTGTTTTTGAACTGTTAAATTTGTCATAACTCAGAGGAGGTCCTGTGCTTACTAAACACAAGTATTTACAGTTTTATAACAGCAGTAACTGCAGTGTGATTACTGAAAATAAAGCTGGAATCCCTTATATTATGTAATCACAGTAACCTGAGTAAAAGTACTCCCAGCACTCGTAATGAGGTTCACCAACATGAGCCAAACAACTTGACACAGGGAGCTTAGGAGAGGTGCAAAATGGGAAGAAGGGGGTTCTAGCTAAAAAGAGTCAGTATGGCTGTAATCGTGACAGTTTTTATGACTGTTCTGCCAGATTTGATGATATTGCACTCTTCTCCCGTTCTGAGTGACGGTTTTCCAAGCCTTCTGCCATGTCGTTTCTCACGCAGGCGGTGGTGTAGAAAGCGCTGCGTATTGACCCAGCCAGATTTAGGAACTTCAAAGCCGATTTCATTCTCAGGTTGCTTAATAGCTCGGTGGACCTGTTCACATTAGGAGTGTGTTTTGGGTCAGTAGGTCAGAGGAGAGGCTCAGCAGCACCTGGGGACACAGAGTTCACTGTTGAGAGAGGCATTAGAAACAGAAGGCTGGACCCAACCAGTCAAATCTGCCAGTGACGTTCATGCATGTTACGTCTAGCTGTGTTGGGACATGAGTGGTAATGGTTTATTGTAATGGTCATTATGAGTGTGTGTGTGTGTGTGTGTGTGTGTGTGTGTGTGTGTGTGTGTGTGTGTACACGTGTGAACATGCAGATAGGTGTGAGTCTGTGGGAGCTAGAGGGGTCGATGCTCAGCATTTTGAGAGACGCCCTTGTAAGTGTTCTGCAAGTAAGTATTGTTGATTTTGGAGAGGGATTGTTTTTTGGGGGAAATAGGGCGGATTCAGAGGTGGGGTTGATGAATGTGTTGATGGTGGCATTTTGATAGGGGTAATTTTGACCTGACAGGGCCCAGGCTCTCTCATGAATCAAAATGTGTCAGCCAGGCGCTGGAGATGGAGAGCTGCTCATTGTGGCTCTGACACCCATGTGAGGGGCTGAGGCTGCTGGGGGTCAAGTGTGATACCTCATTAGAACGATGTTGATTTAGTGTGGCCACAGCGCAACAGACCTCCTCCCATGGGGCACGGAGAGGCGTTTGAGCGAGGGGGTGGGGAGTGTCGAGCACTGGACAGAGAATGGGGCCTACTGCTCTTCATCCGCGAGGCAGTCATCTGACAGCTTGCAAATCATGCACCTACGCCAAACACACCACCCTACCCCCTTTTTAATTTGCACCCTGTTCCTAGTTTTTAAATATGCATATCTTTAAACACAAAGGAGCTTTGGGAGAACGTTTTGAGAAATGTAAACGTGTGTCTAAATCTGCTGTCTCATTTTTTTTTTCCAGCTAAAGGCAATGATTTGGTCAGTTTTCCCCCTCAGTGAACCCAACCTCCCTGTCAGAAAAATCCTGACCTTTCACCTTTGATCTTTGGGTTTAAAATTGTTCTCTGTAATGTCAAGATTACTTCTGACAATCTGCAGTTGCGCTCTCAGCTCAAGGGAAAAAAGGTTTTGGGAATGAGAGAGAAACTTGAGACACATTTTCTGTCTTTACATCTAAATTTCATTATCCTATTTGCTGGTGTTTTCTTGCGTTATTTGTGGTTTTTGTCATGCTTTATTTTGATGTTTGTTGATGATGATATTTAAAGTGCTCTGACTTTGAAGGAGCCCTGTTCTCTCTAATAAACCTAATTTATTACATACTGTATGTTAAAAATCTACTGCTAATGATTTCTTTATTTTGGTATCCTAGTTATCCTAAAAATGTATATCCTGTGAATGCCATCTTATATTAGATATATTTTCAAATAATAACAATATCAATGATAATAATCAAACTTACGGTCATTCTTATGGTCAGTTTAACTATTATTAACAGTTTAACTACTATGGGTTTCATGACTAGATGGATTTTAAAGATTGAAAATTGTCAAAGGTCGTCACGTCACCTTATCTTTTTGAAGATGAGGTTCTTTCACACAGTTTCTCAGTGATTCAGGCATCTGCTGATCTGAACTTTGACAGTTGTGACCTCATAATGTGAAGGGTGGCAAACTCAAAAAGACACCAGTCTTTCTGCAAATAGTGTTTTTTTTAGTGAAGGACCTTCCTTGCATAGTGTGTACCCACTCTAAGCTTTAAACCACACCAGTTTATGCCAATAGCAATCAGACTTAACATACTGATTAATATTTGATTCTATACCATGTGCATTCACATTTGGTGTGGGTTAAGGTTAATTTTAGACTGAGTTTATAGGTGATGGCTGAATCCCAGTCCACAACTTATATCTATAAAGTTTGGTGCTGGTAAAAAAAAAAAAAAAAAAAAAAAATTATAAAGCTGTAAAGAAACCAATTCTCAAAATAAATCAAAAGTTACACCATAGCAGACTATTACAGTTCAGAAAGCAAAATTAAAGACATTAGCAGAATATTTCTATTACTTTGGGGGAAAATGTTGTTGTAGGCAATTTTTCCCTTTGACCTTAAATTGCAGTGCCCCAGTCTGGCCAGCTGGTCACACTGCATTTGAAGTCGTGCAGCAGCATCAGATCTGTCATGCTGTGAAATTTTGTCTCTAGTGCAGTGCATAGAATTTCACAGGGTATTTGGAGGCAAAAGGGGGGCAAACAAGAAAAAAAACTCTTTTGTCATTATTTTGTCATCCCTCTGACAAGACAGTTTCCTTTCTCCAATTCATTTTTTCCAGTGGCACAGAGGTTTTATTGATATTTCTTAAGTAGATTATGTAATTTATGGGATTGCCCCTCCTCAGTAAATATAATGCTAATTGTTATAATACATAAGCAGAACACCACCCCCATTCTTATTACTCTGCAACATGCTCTTTTTTTTAGATGGCTTGACTGATCCAGTCAGAGTAACTGATCATTTTTTCAGCTAATTCCCTCCTCTGTATTACATTACAGCGGTAATTACACCACAAAGCCACACACTGTCACTGCTGGGCTGTCATGGGATCTCTTTGGCAGTGAAATCATTGAGGAAATCTTATTTTCCCTGCAACTGCTTGAATCTGATTGCACTGACTCTGAGGCCTCCCCCAAATGTCATAGCTTATCACTAAGCTGTTTCCCCCTCTTTTCGCACTGCACAAAAGACATTAAGTAGCGCTTTTTGCATTAACCCATCATGCATACTTAAATCTGAAATGATGGAAAGCGTTGGACCAAATTGGTATATCAGAGAATGCATGAATAATGAATGACTCTTAATTCAGAGCTATGGTCATTTATCATTCACTAAGTAAAGACAATGATTGTTTTTCCAAACATTTGGAGGACTGTGATTTAAATGTTGGATTTTGGTTATAAGTTGAGTGTACTGACTCACTGATACACACATTTAAATTTAAGATAATATTGGAAATAAACTTGTCCCCTTCTCTCTCTCTTTCTCTGATGCGTGTGCATGTGCACTCACTCACTCACACACACACATACACACACACACACACACACACACCAGAGGTGTAGAGGGCCATCTGTCTTTTCTGATAAAATACTAAAATAATGAAGGCTTCATGACATTTCTCAGATTTCCCTCCAAAATAGCTGATATTAAAGATGACACAACAGACATCATTGTCTGCTGTTTTTTGTCACTGTTGTGGTTTATTGTAAAAGTGATTTAAAATTGTATAGAATATAGAAATTTTATCTTCATCCTCTATTAACCAATCCCTGTTGCCAAGAATGAATGATTTATGAATGCTGTTATATGTCACAGTCCACTTTTGTTGCCTTTGAGTTTTTACTCATTAGTCTGAATAATAACTGTCACTAATTCAAGCTGTTCTCGAATGGCTTTTTGAATAGAAAGAGAGGGAGAGAGTGCGAGTGAGAGAGAGAGAGCAATAGAGAGGAGAGAGGCCTGAGAGATTAACTCCAGTGAGCTCACTCTGTGAGGCCCAGGAACGGCTGAATATTGTTCTAGTGGTGGGGAGATGGGGAGATGGAGAGGGGGGCAGAAAGGAAAAAAATCCCTATGCAGCCAGAGAAATGAACTTGATGATCTCAGGGGGGCGGGGGGAGGATCACCATTCCTTGCTCCTGACAATCAAAATTAGATTGGCCAGCACTGTGTCAACACTAGCCTCAGTTAAGGCATGACAGGGGAGGAAGGGAGGGCAACCCCCCATGGGTTTTTGAGAGTTTGCCATGTGAACTATGGAGACCCCACAGTGCCTTTCACTGACTGCTCAGGCCTCAAAGAAATCCACAACTCTTTTTATTGGCCAGCACTGTAACCAACGGCATCTCTTCCCAAGTTTCTATATTTTGGCAACTCATTATTGCTGTTTTTTGCTGCCAACGTTTCATAAAACCTAAATCTGCAACACTGGGTTGCAATCAGGCTTCAAAAGCAGAGCAGAGGCTTTTTCTCACAATGAGGCATTGCTTCTCTTTTTTTCGAATTCTGTCATCTTAACAAAAGTGTGTCAAAATACTTTGAGGACCAATCATGACTTACATAAACATAAGCCAAATACATACTGTATATGTCATATATAAAAAATGAAACATACAGTTTTGAGCTGTAGCTCAAGGCCTCTTGTAATTGATGGTAAGCATCAGCCAAATTGCAAACTGTGAAGATCACAATCAAAACAAATATATGTATAATTCAACTAGGAAGTAAGAAATCCTTCTTAGAAATCCACAAATAAATAATAGCAGATTGATCAATACATACAATGTGAAATAACATGCATGCATTGCCACTGCTGTATGATTTGTGACCTCCATGCCAAAAACTGTTCCATTTCTCAAAATGGGACCTGGCACATGAAGTGGGATTGTGTTGATCTCAGAAACACAGAAAATTTGTGTTTGTTTGTTTGTTTTGTTATCACTCTCTTGGACATGATATGGACATCTGTCAGAAGAGGTTAAGATTGAGCGGACCAGAGGTTGTGTTTTTGGAAGTTTGACCGGTGGCCTGGAATCTTTCAGTTTGTTCACCCCTACCAGGGTAGAGTGAGTGCAGCTGTGTCCTCATGTAACCTTCCCATTTCTTATTATACCACCACAATGCATCTGATCAGAAACAATTCAGGGGAGAATCAGAAACTTTCAAACAAGTTCCAGGCTAAATGTTGCAGAAAACAGAGCAACCTGATTTTCTTTTGCACAAGGTTTAATTTGCACATAATTTTATCAGCCTGTAGAATGACGATTAGTGCATTTTTTGTCCGTGTTGTTGTCATGCTGCAGATTGAAGAGGATGTTCAAAAAAAAAAAAAAAAGGAAGGAGATTCGGGATTATTAGTGGGGCTGTAGCGGCAGGAGCTGGGGACAGCGAGGTACAAAAGGTTTTGTTTTTACGCTCTTGGGCCGATTCCTGTTGTTGCCAAAAGAGAGATGTCCGACTGACTTTCAAGTAATCACACACTGCTGTGAGAAGCATTCAAAATAAGTGGAAGGAATGTTCAGATTGGTGTGTATTGGGAGAGAGGAGGGTGCTTTTGGATGTTTTTAAAGTCAAGTCATCATTAGGGTGGTACACCTGTGAGAACCAAAGAGAAAATTAATTTCCCACTGGCTCAGGCTGCTGACTAATGACATGTGTTTTTGTCATCCACATATCCTGTTTTAAACCTTTTATTTGGTCTGAAATTCTGAGAAAGTAGACTTCATGCAATATTAGTTGTGCAGGGTTTTTTGTTTTTTTTTTTGATCACTGCTGTTTTGTTTTTTTGTTCTGTTTTGGGACTAAGATCTAAAATCTGATTATGACTACAAGAACAATTGGTTCAAGTTGCTTTTATTTGATTCCCTCTGTCCTCAGGCAAAGAAGCGGAAATGTGCAGACTATTTTGAGAGGGCTTTGATTCATTATTAGGCAATAATATTCCTTCTTGGTGGTGTGAGTACATATGGAAGCACTCCTTTTTGTTCTTCTCCTTTATATAAAAAAACACTTTTTAACTCATTACTCTCACAATTAGGCATCATTTTAAAGACTTATCACACCTACTTGTGTTTTTAATTTTCATTTTCATTTCCATTATTTACATATGTAGTTTATAGTTTCTGCAGGTCCTTGAAAAAAAAAATCCTTTTTATTTGCAAAAAAGTATGTTAAGTGTCTCTGCTATCTGCCTAACTAAACATCAGTCAATCTCAGGTTCAGATACATTCCTTAATCTTTCATATTGATGCTAATCTCTTGAGAATTAAATGGCCTTCTTTCACTGAAACTGTGAAACATGAATTTACAGAAGACAGTGTGATTAAGGCATCTGTTGCTTCCTATGAGGCTGGGTCTGTTAGAGAGGAACTCCTACAGGGATGGGATGGTCGTGGCCCAGGTCTGCTCTCTGATCTGCAGGCTGGCAGAGCAACGTGCCCTGGCGAGGCATGGAGGGTCAGCCAGGCCCACTGGATTACAGATTGCAGTCTGTAGCAGAGCCTCGCAACTCTCCACTCTGTACCCGGCCAAGAGTGCCAAGAGCATGAAAGATTTAGTGACGCCTGTCATCCGTGGGACATGAGAGCAGAGCTGCAGAAGCACTTTCTGACTAAGGTAGAAGGTGATTTTATGATCCAAACAAAACGCAAACTAATACAGATGCAGGTTTCAGTCTTGAGGCTTCCTCAAAGTAGTCTCTTCGGTCAAAGTAAAATTTATCAGCTGGACACCACAATAACCTTTTTCTGCATGACGTGCCTGAAAACTCATAATCTAGAACATTATATTTAGTTGTGGGTGGCAGCGATTTATGTGTGTGTGATTTTACTAAATTAAGCAGATTTTCTGCCATGCCTAAGTGATGCTTCTGCTACTGAATTCCTCATAGTATCTAGAATATATCACTACTGCAGCTACTGCCTATTAGTGCTTTTTGTTACTGCTGATAATTATAATGATAGTACAATTTTCTACAGTACTTTAAGGGATGTCAAAGATGCAATGGACAACAAAACATGTAGACAAAACACATACTAAAGTGACAAAGTATAGGTGAGTAAAACTAACTTGACACTAAAACTACACATAGAATTAATTAACAGTGAACAAGGTGACCAGTAGATGAAACAGAAGCTATCTGGCACAGATCACGATTAGATTTATTGAAAGGATATAATGGATAGAATGAAGAAATACAAACATGCAGCTAAAACTGTGCTTAATGATCAAGCTCTAATGACTTGGGATGTACCTGAGGATGTGTATCCACATTGGAGAAAAAAAAAGAGATCAATACCTCTTCAAAAATATTTTTCTATTCAGTGTTTTAGTCACATTTCTTACCCTAAATATAAATTCTTTTCCACTAGGAGATGATGGAGTAAGCTTATTACATTTAGATAGCAAAAAACCCTACAAAATACATTATTTGCTCTTATTTTGCAGCACAATGGACTGAAAAGTGCAGTGTTTTCATATTGAGTCTTGATGGTTTTTTAACATCTCAGCAGCTTTGTCCAGCTGCTTTACCCCATCACAACTCAAAACTTCTGTCTCCACAATTTATTTTATTGTCATGCGAGATTCTTTCATCCCATCAAGAGTGTGTGATCTTCCCTGAACAGTTCCCCCTCTAAACACTGGGCAGTCAGTGAGCCAGACAAAAAGGTGTTACTGATTACTGTGTCCAGCCATTTAAGCTTTTGAGTGCTGCCCCCAATTCACCTTCTTTCTTAACTTTATGGCCATAATTGCCATAAAGCTCCTCCTAAAACACCCCAACCCCCGTCCCTCTCTCCTTAGGGCTTTGTGCCATGTCCAATATTCCCATAGCACTGTATTTTATTTACACAATTCTGTGCCTCCATAGCATAGTTTCATTTTTATTTTTATGTATTAGAGAAGTCAGACTTCATCATGTTAACAGATTTAAGGCTCAGCTGTCAACACTTGATGCCCAACTTCTACAAGTTCTCCTCATGTGCCAGAACAATAAGAAAAGATCTATGAGTGTCCTCACCGGTCTATGTAGGATGGGTATGACCGACGATGTGTGTCCGTGCACTTGAGGTGCAGAGGACTGTGTGAATGTTTGTTTATGTCGAGTGAGGATTTGTCAGAAGGTTTATGTCATTGCTGGCATTGGTCGTCTCTAGTTTATACTGGGTGGTCTTTGTCTATTTGCATCCGTAAAAAGCTTAGTTCTCACTCTCGTTTGTCCCCTATTGATTCTCTAAATTAGGTTGATGAGAGGCCCTCCTATCAGGTGGCATATTAATTGGGTCAGGCTGGATCGCATATGAAATCCAAATAATGGCTACCCAAACCAACACTAAACCTTTGTCCTCTGAACGCTCTCTTTCACCAATTAGCCTCAGAGTGAATCTGCTTCCTGTCACCTCTGGTACCCACTTCAGCTTCTCCAGGACTCAGGATGATTAAGCGTGTGTGTGTGCGTGTGTGTGAGAGAGAGAGAGAGAGACACACACACACACACACACACACACAGTATTCGTATCAAGGTATGGGACCAGGCTTAGCTGAACACACAAATCAGACTTGGTAAGAAGTAAACGAATGAATCTCGTAAGCTAAATAAATGATTTATTGTACAAAAGAAAAATGACAGTAAATAAACAACAAAAGGCAAAAAATAACAACTGAACAGTTATTCATATGCACAACCATTAAACTACAAAGTTGGGGTGATTTCTTTTTTTTACTACACAAAGAACAGAGGAAGGAAGGGGGGAAAGTGAGCAAAACATTAGAAGCGGTGAACCTGTCCAAAACATCATAAATGTCAACATTTGGGTAGTTATTTACATAGAGATTTCTTACTCTCATATATTTATATGAAAACACTCTCACACATACCAGTATACAAACACTAAAATTCAAAATGCAACTTCTCCACAGCTTTAACCATAGTTAAGCCATAGTTCTGGGCACAGCTAATTATTTCTTTTGACCACATACATTACCAGAGCCACTAACTTCAGTCATTCTTCCCAACACAGCTGTCAATAACTCAATCTG
>OMLB01060325.1:0-13531 GCA_900302555.1 Myripristis jacobus
GAGGAGACTGCGCCAATCAGGCCTTCATGGTCAAATAGCTGCTAGGAAACCACTGCTAAAAAGAGGCAACAAGCAGAAGAGATTTGTTTGGGCCAAGAAACACAAGGAATGGACATTAGACCAGTGGAAATCTGTGCTTTGGTCTGATGAGTCCAAATTTGAGATCTTTGGTTCCAACCGCTGTGTCTTTGTGAGACACAGAAAAGGTAAACGGATGGATTCCACATGCCTGGTTCCCACTGTGAAGCATGGAGGAGAAGGTGTGATGGTGTGGGGGTGTTTTGCTGGTGACACTGTTGGAGATTAATTCCAAATTGAAGGCACACTGAACCAGCATGGCTACCACAGCATCCTGCAGCGACATGCCATCCCATGCGGTTTGCGATTAGTTGGACGATAATTTATTTTTCAACAGGACAATGAACCAAAACACACCTCCAGGCTGTGTGAGGGCTATTTGACCAAGAAGGAGAGTGATGGAGTGCTGCGGCAGATGACCTGGCCTCCACAGTCACTGGACCTGAACCCAATCCAGATGGTTTGGGGTGAGCTGGACCGCAGAGTGAAGGGGCCAACAAGTGCTAAACACCTCTGGGAACTCCTTCAAGACGGTTGGAAAACCATTTCAGGTGACTACCTCTTGAAGCTCATGGAGAGAATGCCAAGAGTGTGCAAAGCAGTAATCAGAGCAAAGGGTGGCTATTTTGAAGAAACTAGAATATAAAACATGTTTTGAGTTATTTCACTTTTTTTTGTGAAGTACATAACTCCACGTGTTCATTCATAGTTTTGATGCCTTCAGTGAGAATCTACAATGTAAATAGTCATGAAAATAAAGAAAACGCATTGAATGAGAAGGTGTGTCCAAACTTTTGGCCTGTACTGTATATAGATATATAGACAGACAGACAGATAGATAGACAGATAGATAGATAGATGAAGAATAAATATGCTTTGGAAAATGGTTGGATGTAATGTAAATTATATATGAATAACATGTACAGTTCATAGAGACTTAAATACACACACACACACACACACACACACACACTATCTTTCTCTCTTTAGAAGGAAAAGTTGCTCATTAATCAATAAAATACAGTAACAGTATAAACAGTGAGCACTTTATTATAACACCTGCCACATTATAAAATATAGTATACATTTTATGAAACCACCTAAGATTTTCACTACATATTTAAATTTTGCTTTTTTTCAGATACTTATCCACTGGGGATTCATTTCGGACCATCACTGACAGCTTCCGTGTGGGCATCTCAACTGTTGCTGCAATTGTCCCTGATGTTGCCAGTGCTATATGGGAGTGCCTTGTGGGGGAGTTCATGGCTGTGCCCACCACAGAGGAATGGAGGGCTATTGCGGAAGAGTTTGAGGAGCTGTGGAACTTTCCTCTCTGCTGTGGAGCAATGGATGGGAAGCATATTGTCTTCAAAGCCCCCATCTACTCAGGATCCCAATTTTTCAACTACAAGGGAACATTCTCCACAGTTCTCCTTGCAGTTGTTGATGCCAAAAAATGCTTCTGCCTGATTGATGTCGGTGGCTATGGAAGGACAAGCGATGGTGGAATTCTGGCCAACTCAGCTTTTGGTCAAGCACTGCGCAATGGCACCCTCCAACTGCCAGGTGACCTGCCACTGCCAGGAGCCGAGCACAGAGGACCTCAGCCACACGTGTTCATCGCTGACGAGGCCTTTCCCCTCAGGAGGAACTTCATACCCCGCCAAGGGCCTATCTACCGAGCAATGGAACTTCAATTACCGGCTCTCCTTGTTGTGAAGAATGCGTTTGGGATCCTCTCTTCCCAGCGGAGGCTGTACAGGCGTGCCATCGAGATCCGTCCAGAAGTTGTAGAGGCATGTGTGAAGGCTACCTGTGTTCTCCACAACTTCATCCAGAGAACATCCCAGACAACAGCAGTGAGGGGGAACATGAACGTCCCTGTGGGTGAAGTGGTGCCGCTGCGAGGTCTGCCAACAACTTTGACATTATTATTAATAATGTAATAATTATTAATGACATAGCTTACATTAGGTTCACCTATTTGTTTCTAAAACTGCTTAGTAACTAGGGCTGCACAATGTATTGTAAATTTATCGTCATCACGATATCAACATGTGCGATATACATATCGTAAAAACTGCGATAAATAGTGTGTTTCATCCATGCTCTACATGTAAATATATTTGGCCAATCAGATTGAGCCTTACTGCGTTAGATGCCCACCCCCAAGTAACTGTGTGTGGTTGAGGCTCAAACCGTGTGGAGAGAAGAGGGTGTTGTGATGGCGGAAGTGACAGAGACATGCGTGGAAAATGTGGGCGAAGAAGAAAAATGTATACAGGGCTGATAGCAGTCCGGCGCCGTACCAGATCTCCGGCGTACTGGCGTGACTGCGAAAAAAAAAAATCTGAGTTCGCCCAGATTTATCTAACAGACATTTCTCTGACAGACGTGCAGCTTTCGTTCTCAACCACACTAAAGGCTGGTTTATGCTTCTGCGTTCGCGAAGCGTACGGGGGTTGTGCGGAGCTTACGGGGGTTTTGCAACCGCTGCAGAGCCTTGTCGCGCGCCTCAGAAAAATTGCAACTACGCAGACCCACCATAGCCCCCAACGCAGGCCCCCCACTGCCAACAAGAGCTATGATTGGTCCGCCGAACTACATCATTTCCGGCATTTCGCCCCTCTGGCGTCACGTCCAGTTATTTTTAAAAAAGAACTGCTGTTGTGATCACATCTCGACTCGTCGGTTAATTTCAAATTGTTTGGAAAGTTTGGTTCATGCTGGATCTGGATCTACGGCTGCTCCTTTTAAAAATAGCGCTGCCGGCACCACAACAGGTAGAGGAGCGACCATACATCACAAGGTCTACATAGGTCGTCAAGGAAAAAAAAAAACGCATTTTGGCGGAGAATTGCTCAGTGTGTTTCGCAGAAGTATGTTGGACACACATGCCCTGCCTGGCAACCGCGTGCGTGTTGCGTCGAGTGTCCACAGAAGCATAAACCGGCCTTAACATAGGCTTACTAGCCAAGCAGAAGTAGGACAGGGGCGGGACTTGGTTGTTGACAATCAGGCACTCCGTGTGCCGTCAAAAGTGAGCCACGTTAGCCTTCAGTGACGCATTGCAACCCAAAGGATGGACCGCAGGTTAATGAAGCCAGCAAAGATGTCTTTTAAACCGATGATGTCGGCGCCGACATGATTCGGCATGCCTACTTTACATATCGATATCTCATAGACCGTTTATGATATACAGAAACTTAAAAAAACGTCGGAAACCGGAGAAATGGAGTTTTGCGCCTATATACAGTGCCATTACGGTAACTCCATAGGACTACTGACACTTCGACGATCCAATCACCATCCAGTCCCCGGTGTGTCACGTTTGTCATATGAGCATCTCATACCGTAACTCCTGAACCAATGGTGCGATCGAAACAATTCAGATGGTTTCTGAAAGCAGGGAAACGGAGCTTTCCGATGGTGTGCAAAAGCACTCAGTCATTGCACAATTCTACAACCATAAAAAGCAAAATAAATAACGGCGGATTTAGTTTAATTGCAGGGTTAAGAGGGTAATAAAATAATAATAATCAAAATAGTGTATCAAATAATGTATATATGTTATATGATGAAATTTGCTGAACCCCGCAATGTTTTATAGGAGGCATTAAAATGCTCTGTTTAAGTGATTGAGAAATTGTGTTGCCGTGCACCTAAGTTGGTTCAGTGTCAATAGCAGCTGCAGCCAGATGCAGTTCTTTCAATAAAAACATCTTGTTGGAATGGAAACATAGGATTTCGTTTTTTTTTTTCAGTGTCTGCATAGGCTATTCGTTGTCTGGAGTCTATGTTACCAGCAAATCCAAAGCAGAAAGACATTAACACTATATACTTAAGTATTGTGTTTGTGTTTATTTATCGCAAGTCATCGTCATCGCAACACTCGACAGCATTATCGCATATCGCATGTTTTCCTAATACTGTGCAGCCCTACTAGTAACAAGTTTTTATTCTTTGTTCATGTATTACTGACTAAATTTTACTGAATGTCTTTTGTAATATCTAACTGTAAATTTAACAACTTTTAAAACTGTTTTGAAAAGCTGCTATAAAATAGCGATTGTGATTATACTGTATATTATTCACTTTGATGATGATGAGTAATTTAAAGACAGGGCATCAACACTAGATCCAGCTAATACAAAATGATGCAATACAGCAGACAAATTTACAAAATAACAATGGTAAGGAAGCAAAGCAAATCCTAAAACACAGAACAGCATGTTGGCAAGACATAGCAGGCCTACTTAACCTACCTGGCTAAACCACAGCTCTACTTACCTATCAGACCTAACTACAAGATTGCTATCTAAATCGCCTTGTAATGAAAGCTCAAAAAGCAAATGATTTACTTTTCTTAATAGTAAGGAACTTTGACTTTGACAGAGGTTATGCGGAAACATATGAAGAGCTGTGTGTGTGTGTGTGTGTGTGTGTGAGCGAGCATGTGAGACAGACAGACAGGCAGGCAGGCAGACACACACACACACACACACACACACACACACACACACACACAGAAGGTGGTCTATTTTCAGTCAGATAGAATGTTGGCTATGACATGGGTGGCAGTAGGCCAGAGTCACATTTGGGAGTTCCAGGAAGTACTATCCTCATAAAACAATAACTCTCAGCTGGTCTTATAATAAATAGATTGTTGAGCTGTACTTGGGTTGCTTATGGCAGGAGCTTTTCAATGATTGTGTCAGTGACCCTAATGAAATTGGTGCTAAAAATTATTAGCTCTGTGACACAAACAAGGTTTCACTTTTGTATGATCAGTATGTGTCTAGGGCACTGTGTTATGAAGCCTTGATCAGACTACAAGACTGTTCTAATCTTGCCCAACTATGGCAGATCAGACTAAATAACTAGTCTGACTGCCTGTCCAAACAGGAAAGTGTTCATACAACTCGATAGGTTGTGTGAAGTTGTGTGAACAGGCATGAGGACAAGGAATCATAGACTGGATTATTCTGACATTCAAAAACATGTCCTTATCTATCCAGGATATTATAATGCAATATTATAAAAGTAAATACCTGTTCTATCATTCTATTGTTCCATCATACAAAAGCTAAGTTTGCATTTACATTATTAAAAAAATATTTTGAAATGACACCTTGACACTGATAACATTAATGAGGAGTTTTGTGTTAGACTTAATGCAGGCACACTACCATTTCAAATATGAGTTAATCCTCAAAAAAAAGAATTAAAAAAAAACTGCAAAAGTAGAACAAATGGACTAGTTGTCACCCTTTTTTCAAAAGTACCTGTTGGATTGGACTGTAACAGATTGCTGTTCCCATTGTTTGAACCAGAGTGATATATGTTGTATCTAATTCTCTGTTCCTGTTTTGAGTTAATTCAGTTTTTGCTGTTTACTGCTAGTACAATTTTTGTATGGATAAGTAGTACACTGCTCTATAGACTACGCAGACCCACCATAGCCCCCAACGCAGGCCCCCCACTGCCAACAAGAGCTATGATTGGTCCGCCGATCTACATCATTTCCGGCATTTCGCCCCTCTGGCGTCACGTCCAGTTGTTGTGCCGGCAGCGTCATTTTTAAAAGAACTGCTGTTGTGATCACATCTCGACTCGTCGGTTAATTTCAAATTGTTTGGAAAGTTTGGTTCATGCTGGATCTGGATCTACAGCTGCTCCTTTTAAAAATAGCGCTGCCAGCACCACAACAGGTAGAGGGGCGACCATACATCACAAGGTCTACATAGGTCGTCAAGGGAAAAAAAAACGCGTTTTGGCGGAGAATTGCTCAGTGTGTTTCGCAGAAGTATGTTGGACACACATGCCCTGCGTGGCAACCGCGTGCGTGTTGCATCGAGTGTCCACAGAAGCATAAACACTGTGATTAGATCCACAGGTGACCTAAGGGACCCACAGTGCCACAAATAAATAACTAAATAACTAAATAAATTCAATCAATCAATCAATCTTTATTTATATAGCGTCAAATCAGAACAAAAGTTATCTCATGGTGCTTTACAGGTAGAGCAGGTAAAGACGCTCTACAAATTACAGAGGACAAACAACAACAACAAACAAAACAAAACCCAACAGACTCCCTCCTGAGCATGCTCTTGGCGACAGTAGCAAGGTAAAACTCCCCTTTAAGGGGAAGAACCCTCAGGTAGAACCAGACTCAGGGCAGGTGGTCATCTACCTCGACCGGTTGGGTCAAGGTAGATTTTATAATGGCACCAAGGTAAATGGAGACAGATAGGATGGCAGGGCCTAGGAGATGCCACATTCAGTGAATGATGCCAGATATCAGACTTGTCAGTCCTGTCAGATTGGTTCCACTTTCACCAGTTTAGCAAAATGCAGCAGTTGTGTCCCTCCAGCACAGAGGCATAGGGACCATAGCAGTGATTTTGAATGTTTGGCCCATTATACTACAATTTACACACATTTTACACTGCAACAAACTATATTTTGCAAATCATACTGGGTTACTGAAATTTCACAAGATATAATCAGAATACCTTCATTTTGAAATTAAGATTTTTGGTTGAAACTTCCAACTTATAAAGTTTTTCTTCTGAAATGTCATTGCCATTGATAAACCACGGACCCAATAATTCCCTGTATAAGGCAAACATTTCCCCAGGGAACTATTTTCTGGCAGAGGAAGTTTTTGCCCAATTTCAGTCTGTGTCATCAGCTCAGTCAGGCCACCTGTACCAAATTGGGTACAGGGTGGAGCCACTGATTAGGTTTGTGTTAATTTAGTCAGTAAGAGAAAAGATGAGACAAGATTTGTTTTCTTAGGTTGTATTTGTAGGTGCAGTGTTTTCTAACATTGATGTGTATTAATGGTATTTTTCCCCACTTATGTCATGGTGCTGATGGAAATGTAAACTATAATACTGTGTTTCCCTCTCTTGGCTGCCTGTCCCCTGTGGAATGGAATAGTCTAACTAGAAAATTCCCGAACGGAAATTTTGAGAGTGCCTTGGTCGGCGGACGCCAGGGGTTGCGCATCTGACCTCTGTGCGCGTCTGACCCCCCATGTTAGTGTGCTCCAAACTGGGGGAGGAGTAGCAAACCGAGGGAAACAGCATGAGTGACAGTGGAGCTTGGGAGACAATCCCCTGAAAGTTGTGGTCAAACAAATGCTTTGTTCTCAATGAGCGCAAAATAAAAGGTATCGTGAGAAAGATAAGGCTTTGGGCTTTCAAACGGTGTCAAAATAGTTTGCCAACTCCCAAAAATGCCCGAGAGACGGCGAGTTGAAAAAGTGTGTGTTTCTGCTTCTCTCCTCAGCTTCTCGGTTACAGATATAATGGCAGTCAATGGGGCAGAGAGCTGGCACTCCTGCCTCGTTAAGTGTCACCGTGTAAACAGTTGAAGCTACTGTGCTTTTCTATTTGCATTTTTCAAAGCACAACTATTTTTCCTACAATTTGATCCCAAATTTATGCATGTGGAGTGAAAATTGTGGCCACTAGAGCAAGTTTAAGACAAAAGTTTTAGGCGATTTTTCAGGGCTTCTCACTCTAAATCTCTGGAATGTCACTCGAGCTGACGCAACACACACTCATTGAAAAGTCAGAATCGGCTCCAAAATGACTCCAAACCTAAACTGTGTTTTATGCCAAACCAAAAGATAGAGGAAAAATTGAAGATGACACCCATAAAGTTGAAGTTGTGCTGACCCGTTGAAGCTTTGAATGGAGTCTGTGGGCCAAAGAATGAGGGAGCTGTGAGGCTTTGAAAATGCATGGGTCTCGGCTGGCTCCCCATTCTTTTTCAAAGAGGGCAAAATCGCGATTTTAATATTGATTTATGAGAAATTGCAAAGTCTGATCGGTTTGAGAATCGACACACCACTTCTTCTCCACAAGACGCACGTTTTTCGTATTTGGTGCGTGGACGCACCAAATACGTTTGTAGGTTGTATAGTGTGATGGCTTTTGCCCAGGTGGGGAAATCATGCATGGCAGGCAGCGAGACTATCCTCTTTGCCACTGAAGCTTGTGTGGCTTCAGACAGAAAGGAGGCTCTAAAAAGCACAGAGCATGAGTTCCAGTGGCATTTGGTAGAGAATCGCCTAGAAGTAGTGGTCAAACTACTGCTTTTTTCTCAGTGACAGTAAATCCGTGCGCAAAATAAAAGGTATCATGAGAAAGATATGGCTTTGGCCTTTCAAACTGTGTCCAAATTATTTGCCAACTCCCCAAAATGCCCACCCTAGAGTGAGTAGAAAAAGTGTGAGCACACTGCATGAGTGACAGTGGCACTTGGCAGAAAATCGCCTAAAAGTAGTGGTCAAACTAATGCATTGTAATCAATGACAGTAAGTCCGAGCAGAAAATCTGGGTTCCAGATATGACAGTCAATGGAGCAGAGAGCTGGCACTTCTGCCTCGTTAAGTGTCACCGTGTAAAAAGTTGAAGCTACTTGGCTTTTGTATTTCCATTTTTCAAAGCACGACTATTTTTCCTACTACTTTCCAAGAAATTATGCATGTGGAACAATAATGACCTCTGGCCTTCGGACTGAGGCACTAATAAGAAACGCGCAGGAAAACAATAATGACCTCTGTCCTTTGGACTGAGGCACTAATAAGAAACGCGCAGGATAACAATAGTGACCTCGTTCCTTCGGACCAAGGCACTAATTAAGAAACACACAGGATAACAATAGTGACTAATAAAAAACCCACAATTTTCAAAATTTTTAGTTGAAACACCCCAGTGGTGTAGTCTAGTTTATTCTAGTCGGTATATGCACGCACATGCACACACACACACACACATACACACAAAGGCTCCCTTTCTGAAACGTTAACGTTAGCTCCAGTAGTGTCCCCCGAAGCAGCAGTATTCACAGGACAAGCAGGTTGTTGACTTGTGCCCCTCTTCTTCTTTTAAAGATTATTTTTTTGGCATTTCTGCTTTATTTGACAGTCACAGTGGAGACAGACAGGAAAGGCAGGGGAGAGAGAGGGAATGACGTGCAGCAAAGGACCTGAGGTTGGATTCGAACCCCGGTCGCTGCAATCGGGACTAAGCCCTGGTACATGGTGCGCGCGCTTTACCGGTGAGCCACCGGGGCGCCTCGTGCCCCTCTTCTTCTAAGCCAGGGGTGTCGAACTGGTGCCATGGAGGGCCGATAGGCTGCAGGTTTTCATTCCAACTGAAAACTCCACCAGGTGATTTCACTGATTAGTTCCTTCTCTCTGCTTGGAGATGGGGTGATCACCTGGTGGAGTTTTCGGTTGGAATGAAAACCTGCAGCCTCTCGGCCCTCCATTGCACCAGTTTGACACCCCTGTTCTAAGCCATACACCTTTTTTCCCACCATACAACTTCACCGCTTCCTTAGTAGTTTACGTACGTTACACGTCACATCTGATGGAAGCCCCTATGGTCAAAAAGAGCCCGCTTCGTAACACAGAGAAGGCGAATTTATGAACGGGAAGTGAACCTTATGTCAAAAAAACATACTGATACGTATCTTTGCGCATTTTTAAGTGGTTAATATGGAAATTCGGGACCTTTTCTAGTGGGTATACAGCGTATACCTTTGTATCACGTAGACTACACCTCTGAAACACCTGCCTCATCATGTTTCTGTAGCTACCAAAGTCGTCAACATTCATAAACCTCACAACCGATTTGCTGTGTAAAACAAACATTTCCCCGAGGGCTATTTTCTAGTGGAGAGACCGTTTCATTCCACCCAATTTCAAGCCATTAAAACACAACAGTGCTGCTGCTTTTAGGAAAACTAATGTTAACGAATTTATTACAGTGATGGAATATTGGTGTGAAGAAAGTTTGAAGTCTCTGAAAGTTCATTTTTATGATATGGAATGAATGAAAACCAATAGCTGGATTAAAGGTAGAAAAAATGCACATAAGTACTAAAAACAACTGCTTACTTTGAGAAAAGATTAGCAGAAACATGAAGTTTATACACTTTGTAGATATTATCCTAGACATGCAAAATCACTAGGATGGTCCTTTAAATAGGAAAATAAATTTTGTAGCAGCACTGGAGAAGCATAATGCCCCCTTAGCAGGTACAGGACATGTAGAAGAGCAAGTGGATATTATAAGTTAAGTGTCCTTTCATCTCTGCCAATGGCAATATGAACACATAAAAAGAAACACACATTCAAGGGAAGGGGGTGAATTCTTCTGTGCTGCTTATGCTTTTAAAACCCTGTAGAAGTCTCTATGCTAACACGCACAGCCTGCAGTGCTGGCATGCAACTGAAAATGCAGGCCATGGAATTTAAGTTTCATGACAATTATGAAACAAATAATACACTTCATCTAACTTTTGGTTTTAAAAAGGAAAATCAAAATAAAAAGGATAAATAATAACAATACTACTACTACCACTACAACTACTACTAATAATAATAATATAAATTTATCTAGACAGCCCTGGGATGAGGTGCAATGAAAAAAGCTTCAGGCTTCATAATGGCTTTAAATGTGCTGAGTCCCTTAAAACTCAGCAGATTAATAAAACACAGATTTGGATCTCTGAGCACATCTACCAGCCCGATGTCCTGAAGTTAGCTTGACAAGGTCTAGCTACAAACCTCTGGTAAACATGTTGTAAATTAGGGTTATTATACATCTGTTTATTTACATGTTGGTTCAGTATGGGCCTTTTTTATGTTTGACATAAGATACTGGTCAATCAGTTATCATCCACTTCCAATATTCCAGCCTGACCACAGCTGAAACAATCTGTAATCTGCAATGTTTTCTTTTCTTTATGCAACTGACTAATTATTTAAGCAACTTTTGTACTTTTCTGCCTTAAAGTGGCCTTTTGGCCATGGGGGCAGTGCTGAGCACTGGGGAACTAGAGAGGAATACTTTTGTCTGGTTAGTTTTGGTTTCACACTGCAATTATGCAAGCACACTGGTCTGAAAGTCCCAACCATCCAAAAAAGTTTTCACACTAGCAACAAAGTGAACCATGGTTCAGTTTAATACAGACTAAGACCAAGACCGGACCAAACTGGTTAGGTGTGAAGGCCCCTTTGTGCTCTACGTCAGCCACACTAGGTGGCAGCACATATTTTTGTGGGTGGAATTTCTCCCTGTATTGACTGTCCCTGTTTTTTTGTTTTGTTTTGTTTTTTTTACCAAATGATGGTCTAGATTCTGTTTCAGAGGCTTTTCCAGCTTGACAAGAGTAGAGTTATAAAACAAATGCTGCTCATTTTCTGCCAGTGACAAACAGAATGACAAATGCAACCAGCAGGGAAACATTTGCGTCAGCATTTTCTCCCTCATTAGTGTTGTGCTAACCTCCTTCTGACTTCTCACTGATTTGAAGCCGTAAACTTACAAAATGCATCAAACAAACAATCAAAATAAATATTCAAAACGCAGATACCAGATTTGAGCATTATATTACATATTAAAGGTTGCTGATTTGCATGGTGGAATCATTTAAAATATGGGAAAAAACTACTGTGCTACAGATGATATTTCTGATTAAATGCACAAAGGATGAGAAGATAGAGAGCTCAATATGTTATATTCTAAACTGTTATAAGATCCTGAAATTCATGCCATAATTCAATATTTCATACAACAAATGAAAATCATCATCCTTTAGTAACAATACCATGTTGATGTTTGTTTTTCTATTTGCTATCAAACTAGGTAGCAAGCTAGCTTGTGAACAAGCTTCACAACAACTGTACGCGTTTCATCCATAAATAAAAGGACAGGGATGTCCACCGAGCAGTTTTCCTGTTAGCAGTGAGACAGATCACCACAGGGGACGTCAGGACAGTGGAGACAGTTTGCAGCCCTGCATTAGTTTGCTCAATCAGAAAGTATCATTCATGCATTGCTGACAGTGTATGAGGTTTGGATTTTCATAACAATAGTTCATTCTATGGTTTTATTGCAGGATCCGACTACAACTTCAACCTCCTCTGAAGTAGGAGAGAGACAGAGTGGAGGCCTGATGTTTGACCTGCAGACATTACTGGAGGTTCCCTGGGTCCTGACGTCCCAGATGGAGCTCCTGTACATTGACACTGAGAGGCTCTGCCATCTGATAGTATATGCTGTTACTGTTTATTTTTATGTGCACATGGTTCTTTGTTTATTTATTTACAAATAAAACCAAATATTTTTACAGCTCTTTAATTATTCACTGTATTCAAAAATCACAACCAATTTGCGGGGACAAGAAGGTCTTTATTTAATGCTTTTTGACCCAAAGTGGTCATTCTTAATCAAAATATGTCCTGTATTAAAATGATTCATACACAGTATGAACTTTACATGAGACATTCCTCTCCCAAAATATCTATCTATCTACAAAAAAAATCAAGGATATATGAAACTAAAATGAGTGGAAAATGACATCAAGAGTCCACTGTTTCATTCCTTTTTTCTTGGATTTGTGTCTACAAACCTTCCCTGAATTCTCTGAAATGAAAAACAGTTTAATCTCATAAATCAAAAATATCCTCATAACTGATATTTAGCTGAGAAGAAATCTAGAGTCATGTTTTGATTCATACATATACATTACTGACACACATATCCAACTAGACAAAACTAATACTGACATGTATAATTCAGTCAGAATAAGCAATTTCAAAAGTCAAACATGACAATATAGGCAGGTTAACTTGTGAAAACATAATATATACAGTACAGGCCAAAAGTTTGGACACACCTTCTCATTCAATGCGTTTTTATTTTCATGACTATTTATTCTCACTGAAGCCATCAAAACTATGAATGAACACATGTGGAGTTATGTACTTAACAAAAAAAGGTGAAATAACTGAAAACATGTTTTATATTCTAGTTTCTTCAAAATAGCCACCCTTTGCTCTGATTACTGCTTTGCACTCTCTTGGCATTCTCTCGATCTTCATGCACAACCATTTCTAGGGTTTACAAAGAACAGTCTGAAAAAGGAAAAACATCCAGTATGTGGCAGTCCTGTGGGCAAAAATGCCTTGTTGATGCTAGAGGTCAGAGGAGAATGGGCCGACTGATTCAAGCTGATAGACAATCAACTTTGACTCAAATAACCACTCGTTACAACCAAGGTATGCAGCAAAGCATTTGTGAAGCCACAACACGCACAACCTTGAGGCGGATGGGCTACACCAGCAGAAGACCCCACCGGGTACCACTCATCTCCACTAAAAACAGGGAAATGAGGCTACAATTTGCACAAGCTCACCAAAATTGGACAGTTGAAGACTGGAAAAATGTTGCCTGGTCTGATGAGTCTCGATTTCTGTTGAGACATTCAGATGGAATGAGATGAGAATTTGGTGTAAACAGAATGAGAACATGGATCCGTCATGCCTTGTTACCACTGTGCAGGCTGGTGGTGGTGGTGTAATGGTGTGGGGGATGTTTTCTTGGCACACTTTGGCCCCTTAGTACCAATTGGGCATTGT
>OMLB01060385.1:0-11916 GCA_900302555.1 Myripristis jacobus
CATACACTACCAGTCAAAAGTTTGGACACACCTTCTCATTCAATGTTTTTTCTTTATTTTTACTACTTTCTACATTGTAGATACATACTGAAGACATCAAATATATGAAGCAAAATATATGGAATTATATAGCAAAGAAAAAATTGGTAAATAACTCTAAATATGTTTTATATTTCACATTCCTCAAAGTAGCCACCCTTTGCTTTGTTGACAGCGCTGCAAACCCTTGGCCTTCTCTCAATCAGCTTCATGATGTAGTCACCTGAAATGGTTTTCACTTCACAGGTGTGCCTTGTCAGGGTTCATTTGTGGAATTTCTTGCCTTCTTAATGGACCATCAGTTGTGTTGTGCTGAAGTCAGGTTACTACACAGCCCTGACAGCCCTATTGGACAACTGTTAAAATTCATATTATGGTAAGAACCAAGAAAAACGACAGTCCATCATTACTTTAAGAACTGAAGGTCAGTCAGTCCGGAAAATTGCAAAAACTTTGAATGTGTCCCCAAGTTCAGTCGAAAAAACCATCAAGTGCTATGACGAAACTGGCTCACATGAGGACCGTCCCGGGAAAGGAAGACCAAGAGTCACCTCCTAGTCACCAGCCTCAGAAATCTCAAGTTAACAGCACCTCAGATTAGAGCCCAGATAAATGCCACACGGAGTTCTAGTGGCAAACACATCTCAACATCAACTGTGCAGAGGAGACTGCGCGAATCAGGCCTTTATGGTCAAATAGCTGCTAAGAAACCACTACTAAGGAGAGGCAACAAGCAGAAGAGATTTGTTTGGGCCAAGAAACACAAGGAATGGACATTAGACCAGTGGAAATCTGTGCTTTGGTCCAATGAGTCCAAATTTAAGATCTTTGGTTCCACCCATCATGTCTTTGTGAGACGCAGAAAAGGTGAACGGATGGTCTCTACATGCATGGTTCCCACCGTGAAGCATGGAGGAGGGGGTGTGATGGTGTGGGGGTGAACCAGCATGGCTACCACAGCATCCTGCAGCGATATGCCATCCCATCCAGTTTGGGACCCGGTCCAACCCGGTTAGTTGGACCATCATTTATTTTTCAACAGGTCAATGACCCCAAACACACCTCCAGGCTGTGCAAGGGCTATTTGACCAAGAAGGAGAGTGATGGAGTGCTACGCCAGATGAACTGGCTTAAATATAAAACATGTTTTGAGTTATTTCACACTTTTTTGTTTACTACATGATTCCATATGTGTTCATTCATAGTTTTGATGCCTCCAGTGAGAATCTACAATGTAAATAGTCATGAAAATAAAGAAAAAACATTAAATGAGAAGGTGTGTCCAAACTTTTGACTCGTAGTGTATTTGAAGGGGGGCAATGGGCATCCTTAACTTAAGTCAGTGCTGAAAGACCCTAATAGAATATTGATATTGCTAAAGACAATACTCCAATTGTTATTAAACACACTTTTGAATGAAACATCAGAATACACAAACTCAGGAACCAGGCTGCTCTCATGTCTTGAATGACAAACCTCGATAGGCTAAGCTCATGTGTGATGCAGTCACTGAAATATTGCTCTAACGCTGCAGTTGCCAGGTTTGCAGGTAGAAAGCTCTTATTCATTATGAACTGAGCACATATTTGAATACCAAACAGCTCCCAGCAAAGAAAATACTTGCAGTGCCTTGAAGCCGAGCTGAAGTACTGACAGTGTGCAATACACTCCTCACTCCTGATGACGTGATTGTGGCTTGTTATGCACTTCACATTTATACTTGTTAAATTCTTGTACTTTGGCAAAACGTCTTGGATGAAATGATTACGTTTTTTAGACAGTGCCTGAACATCACTAAAGTAAATTGACCAATGGAAATCGATACTATGACACTAATGGTTCATGGCCTATGGTAAACAAGTCACTAACCACACACTTATTAAGCCTTGAGAGAGCCATCACTAAAGGAAACTGCTCCATCTCCACCCACTGTGAGCCGAGCTGAGCGGATGAAGCTCCCTACTGAAGATATATCTAAATGTTTCCCTCTGTGCTCTGATTACACTGTTGTCACACTTCTTCACTATAAGCACATTGAAAATTGCTGCCCATGTTTTTACTGTCCATTTTTTTATGTTTTGGTGTGTTATATTCTCTATTTTCAACCTGAATCAACAATCGGGATCTGATGTGAACAGCATGTTGCATGTAATGCATGCTGAATAGTTTGTGTTCAGTGCATACTAAATCAAGCTGAAATCAATACCTGGTTTAACAGAAAAACAAGAACATGTTGCAATGTGAAAAACAGTAAAGAGAGCAGTGGAAGAGTCATTAGCTTACATTATGGACTTTGGATCTGAAGAAATTCTTAATGGACAAAGAAAAACCTGTTCCATTGCCACAAAGCTCATTTTTGTGCTGTTTGTGCATTAAAAATGCCACATACTGATCTTGAGGAGGAAGCACAGACCATGGGGACTTCATTAATGACATCACAGCAAAGTAAAACACAGTACATCAATCAATATCTACACATATAACACAAGGGTAGACTTTTCTCTGTTTCCCAGTTTTCCACTGTTGACGACCCCACCCAAATCCTCAGCAGTGAGTCTACAATGGCTTTTGATATGGAAATCGGCCTTGCTAATTTGGTCCTATGTTTTACTCATGAGAGATTATACATGCTACATCATTATTCAGTGGTCATGTCAAATAGATGGAATATTTAGCAAACACTGACATTTTTGTCATGCAGCTCTTTCATCTCCCTTGAAATGCCAGAGGCAACAAAGACACTATATCCTTCTGAATATTTGTATAGATCATATTTGAATGTAAGTGATGCATAAAGCATTTAGATGTGAACTCGTGGATCAGATATAGTGTTGCGAATTGCCTTTCTCCTCAACAGCCATCAAACTTTTGATATGACCATGATTCTGATTACCTGATCTGTGATTAATAGAGACCTTCCCACCTCCTACTGTGGCCGACGATCTATAATCCCCTTTAAGCCCCAATAGTCCTTGACTATGTGTATTTTAATCACATACACGCACACATACACACTCCAGACCATCACCAGCCAGCACCACACAGCAGCACAGCTTCATGGTTATTACAGAAGCATGTTTGTGAGCGTAATGTGGGCACAGCTACCTGAACAAGAGCAAAAGGCAATGCTGAAATAGCGTTTATGGGCTACACTGTAGCAGAAGAGCAACCACACCATATCCTCCATGCTTCTAATTTTTGTTGGCCGAATGTTTGTTTGCATTAACAAGGTTTTATGTTTTTGCCACAAGGTGTTGTGTTGCAGAGTGAAATTATTGGAGGTAGCAGAGCATTGGCCAATCAGAGCTGAGTATTTAACAAAACCATGTGATAAAGACAAATGACCCACCTGTGACCCCTGTCTTACACCATGGCACCACGATTACTCATAAAAATTTACACACCTCCAGTTGCAGCCCTCAACATGCTATGGGGCTATATCAAACACTAACAGTAGCAATTACATTTATCACAGTTATTATCCAAACTGTGTTTACCTTGGGTAATTTCATTTAAGAGTGTTAACAGAACATTGGGACTGGCTCAAATTTCCTGTTTGGAATAAATGAACATGGTGTGCCATGAGAGGCACCACATGTGCACGTGTGGATTATTTGAGAGCCACTTCAAAATTAAAATAAATAAAGTTGTATTTAATTAGTTTACAGAGAATTTGAACATATGTAATCTTCTAATTGTATGCTTAATGAGTAAGCTGAAAATGAGCAATAATAAGTAACAAAACAAATATTTAGACTAATTACTGGTGGATTTGATGTGGAGATGAAGCTATTAAAGGTATGGATATTTATGGGGTTGTTCCTCTTTACATCAGTGGTGTGTACGCTACCATTTCATGCAAGCCAGTAATAGAGTCATCAACATTATTAGCTCCAGATTCCTCCCTGAGGGAGTAGTCCTTATCCTTTTGGGGGTCATTATAAGCAAATGTAAACTCATTGAGATTTTATAAGTAATGTCTGACATGAAATATTCAAGGCTCGGGAGCTTTTGCCAATTAGCAAAGCTGTAGGCGGTTCAAGGTGCAGCTATGCCTGTATTCAGTGTGAGAACAGAAACTGAATAGATGACCACCATCTTGGCATCCTGCGCAGTTGTTGTGGGAATCAGTATCAAGCTGGAAATGAGCTCATAGACAGCTGCTATTCATTTCATGAGGAGCAACACACTGGTCAGATTTTTAAAGTGATATTTTAGCTGTGTGACCAAATTTCAGGGTTAGTAAATACCATTTTCCTCCTTCAGTTTATGTGTGCTATGACACTGAAAAGGAAATTGAGGCAGTTTAAATAATGTACCATAGCACCACCACTGTGGTAAGAATCACTGTTAAGCCTGAGTGCTGAGAGTCTCCCAAAAAAACTGCAGGATAATTATTGATTGATATAATTTTACAGTATGAAGCAACAGTTGTGTCAACTGCCAATCTTAAAATGACCTCATAAATGGAATTTGAAAACAGCTTCTTCATGAGATCATAAATTCATTCAGGTTGTGAGTTATTTATGAGAAGGCTTGCATGTAATCATATCCCAGATGTTCTTCGTGTAACCTCCAGCATCACTGAACACCTTTAATTCACACGATCAGCTCATCAGCATCAAGGATCATCTGTCAGTTGTTGATTCTTTGACACGTTTTTTTTTTTTTTTTTTTCCAATCCTATTAACATTTTGAGTGTCTCGGGGCTGGTATCTTACATGACTTTGCTCAAGAAAAGTGGCTAATGTGTTCCCACCCTGCACTGAACTCTCCTCAGCTGGGGAAGGGTGGAGCAGCTGGTTCTGTGTGACGGCTGAAGCTGAGGGAATAGTGACGGTGACTTTGACGTGGGACAATGCCACTGCTGAGATTACACAGCAGCTGAATCAATGGGGAGCTTGCCAAATTAATAATGTATGAGGGGCGTTCTCCCAACATTTTGTTCAAAACCCTTGAAGAGGAGGCATAAACAAGTGCTGAAATATTCAGGTAGGAGTCATATCATTGGCATATGATCAAATATAAGTGCAGAATAAGAGAGGAGATTGACACATAGAGATGAAAAACATTTGCATGGTTTGCCTATATGACATCAGCACCGATATTAATACCGTAGTGTTCAAAAGAGATCATGTGTCAGACACACCTACACTTTGGGTGCACAGTCATATTGTGCTGCTCACCCTCATTCATCTGCCAGCATCAAAGTTATGCTTTGAGAATTATGCTTTTAATTTCCACCCTTAATGGAAGTTTTTTATATTATTATTACTTTTATCAGTATGCCTTACAATGACACATTATAACCATTATAATTTAAATTCAGTCAGTATGGGCTTCTCAAGATGATGGGTGGGAAATATGCAGGAATACAAGAATACGTGAAATTACATGAAAAAACATCTTTTTCCAGTGATGCCATTGTGTAGAGGTGAGGAGAGAAAGCAGGTTGGTTTATAGCAGGCTCTACACACTGTATAAAACTGATAGTATGGGCATAGTTTTTTGTTTGTTTGTTTGTTTGTTCATATATTTATGAGGTGTATTATTGGGAAACACAAGCAGTGACTGGTGATGGGACCCTTGACCTCAGCAAGAGCAGTGGATCTGGATCTCCCAATTTACAGCACTATGTTGGCTGCATCCACTCCGATATAACTGTTAGCGAGTCAGGGATAAAGAATACAGAGGATGCATGCATTAAAGACATGTTAAATTAATTATAGTGATTTATTTTACCTTCCAACATAAAGACATACTGCTAGAGTCAATGACACTTTCAATGAGCGTTTACACCTTTACTCTGCCTCTATTTATGATATTCGTGCGTGAACAACTATAATATGTAACATGCAAAGCCACTGTGAAGCAAAAAATATAAAATTGTCCTTAGCCAGATAAAATTATGAGTGAAGATTCCCAAATCATCTTATTCCAAATCACCCTGAATAAAATTAGTAGCTCTGAACTTTAGCAAAATGTCTGCAATGATCTCTTCCTGAAAATATTCATTCATACAGATTTTTTTTCCTTCATTTTCTAGGATGTTTGTTATATATTCCAGCTCCAATTTCATACTGTATGCAGCAGCAGAGAGTTCACCTGTTTTTACATTGTTGTACATATTGTAGACATTTTCATTTACTACCTACACCATAATATTGTGTACTTACAGTTCTTTTTCATTTGTTAATACAAAGGTTATTGGACTAGAACAAGGCCACTGCAACAAGTGTTACCTTTCAGTGATGATGGCGATGGTGAAACGGATGATGACACCAATAATGATGATGCTGGCCTCAGTGAGAGCGTTCAGCTTTCCAGTTTGATTGTAAAAGGTTTGGTATCCTTGGGACTTTGTGTTTACAATTAAGGCTCTTTGTGCTAAATCTTTAAGGAGAGATCCATGTAGTGTCCTTGAGAGGAATTGTTTTCCTTTCATTGGAAAGTAATGCAGAGTTTCTATGGAAACATTTCAATACTTAGAAACTGAGAGAGCCTGTGTGTTCCTCAGTTGGATATTTCTCTCAGTACACAACAGGTTCACTGTGTAATTGTGACAAGCATTAACAGGCAGCCTGTTCATTAACACCTAATTCCAATTAAAGCGCTCTGTTACTAATAGAACAGAATCAGCTATAATTTTCAACAACTGAATACTTTTCTTTTTAGAATGAAATGTTATTAATTATCTTGCTCTGATGGAATTCTGCATTTCCTGTGATGTGACTGCCTGGGTAGTTTTGATTGGACTTTGCATGTGTAAAACTTAATTACTGAAAGATTTTTGGATTGCTTACCATGATCCAAAGGAGACATTAGAGATCAGTCTCATTCCAATGTGTCCAGTGCCTGTCCTAGACCAATCCACAGCCTTTGGCAGTGTTACCCGCCAGATTCTTCTTGCCAGTATTGCTGACTTGGATATCTCAGGACGTGTTTTCTCATGGTCTGGCTCCTTTTTGGTCCACAGTTATTAAGTATTGATAGTGTTTGAAGTCTTGAAGCTCTCCACTAAGGTTCCCCAGGGCTCAGTCTTGGGCTCCCTTGTTTTCTCTCACGATATTGGTGTGCTTGGCCTTGTCACCACAGCCCACAACTGACATCTTTACCACAGTTGGATGTTTGCCCACCCCTCAAACTGCCCTGTCAAAAGTTTTGACAGGACTGCGCCACTATTTTCCCCTGGAAACTTCTGCCTTCTACAAGACCTCTCCATGACAGCACCATGGTGACTTCTGCCAAGAATGACAGGCATTTCAGTGTGACATAGACATTGGCATGTCATGCAAATACCACACTGCAGCCACAATCCAATCCCTCAAGTTTGAAATCTAAATGCCAGGTTATATTACCATTTGAAATAGCCAAATGTTGCTTCGTCTGTCATTGTCTCCCATGCAAATATGTGCAAAAGGCAGACAAAAATTAATTTCCAGTGGCAATGTCATTTTGCAATCTTGCATGGCAAAAAGTTGAACAAAGTTGAACTCTTACCCACAAATTCATGCTGTCCACCTGATGTCAGCCCATATAAATTCTGGTGGCCATATCATCACAATGTAAGAAACTTTTCGATCCAGGGAGCCATCTTTTCTTTGCTGGCAGCAGGTCAAATTGCTGAACACTCATCCTAAAGTACTCCCTGAATCCTTCCTTGTATTTTCGAAACTCTGGGATGAGCCAGTGAAACTCTCCTTGCTGCTGTCTTCGGCAGGATAATGAATGAACTCACATCCTTGTTTTAATCCTTTTCCTTCTGATTAGACACAAGGCCAGGATGTGTTGAATACTGTCTGCCCTCTTATCGATTGTGTCATATCCTGTTTGCAAGATTTGGAACTCTTTCACAGTCAGTTTCCTGTCTAAGAAGTGTTTCTCTCAATTCAATATGTTTATTCTAAATACTACTCAACATATTTGCATGAACAACATCCAGCTCAAATTTCTCATTCCCTGAGATGACGCCAGTCAAAGAGACCCCGTGGTCATGTTGCAATACTTCACAGCTTTGATCTCATGCATTGCTTTGTCAAAGATCCAGTGATGCTCCAGAGTGCAAGGACCAACAAAAGCTCCTCAGTGCAAAAATACTTTAGAGAATAGACAGTCATCTGTTCAGTTCATAGGTGGTGGCCTTTTCCTGCCTCTCATAGTAACAGTGACATATCAAACGCACCTGGAGTGCCATCCTGCTCAGCTGGACCTGGAATCTGTCAAAATGTAATGTAATCCAGCATCCCATATCAGTCTGGTGAAAGCCTTATGTCTGAATACTAATATACAGACACTGATATTTTCGTGCAAACCCAAGAGAAGGTTGACTTTTAGCTTATTATATGGGCTGAACCGGTTTTGACCAGTTTTTATGCTTTCCATGCAGAATTCTGGGGTTCATTCTCTTAAAAAATTTAATTGCTCCTAATCTTTTAAGATCCATTATTTATCGCCAGGGGGAATAATATTGGTTGCCATGAAAACTAGAATTTTTCCAGATTTTTTCAGTTCCCGATATATAATCTTGACAGGTAACCTGGACCTAAAAATACCTGTATTTCACAAACATGTTTTTGGTATTTTGGTAATTGATATTCTCCCTTGCAAATAGGAGATATCACTGTTCTGGCAGGTAGATGCACTTCATGTTGCTGATTGCCATATTTTGATATTTACTAAATGAGACTGAAAAACAGGTTGACATGGGAACACAGTGCAACTTTGCACTCTGTCTGGGAGCTCAGCTGTTGCCTGTTATAATCAGTCAGTACACCTGAGCTCTATCACAGCGATCACCAAATACGTAGTTTGAAGGCTCCGGATGCCCTCGATTTGTTTGCAATCACCTCCCTCCTGCTCACATTTATTACTTTCTTTCCAAAGTCTCTCCACTTTTCCCTTTACTTTCTCTCAACTTTGTTTTTTCTGAAGTTTTTCTTTAGGATTCCCTGCTGAGTGGTCGATCCGTGACATGGGTTACATTCATTTCTTATTCTTTTCTTTTGATAAAACTTTGATAAAGTATTTTGTTAATTGTTCATTTGATTTATGAAATGGGTTTTATCAAACGCTGTCTTGGTTAGAGCTACCCCATGCCCCCATCTGCTGCACTCGTTGGACAGTATAATTAATTGATTTCATTGAATTCAAACAGAGGGGTAAGATGCTGTGGTGCTGCAGAGGCTAAACAAAGCTACACAGAGTATACCCACAATGTTTAATACCCACCTATCAGCTAAGGAATACTGAAATATAAAGGAGAGGAGAATAATTTCCTCCTTAGCGATCTTCCCATCCTCTTAATAGCCCTGGTAAATAGTACAGTGCAGTAGTACAGTGCAGCTCTGCTCAGAAGTAAGTGCTTGCATGTAATTTAGAGACATTTCCATATGGATATCATGCGGTCCAATTGCACACATGCACACAGAGGCACGTCATCACTACCCACACACACCTATCCATTTAGACATTTCTACAAAGTTTTTCTATAGTTTGTTGCTGCTGTACAATGTATTCAGCTGAGATGAATAATGGTGAAAGAGCTCTCCTGCAATGCACAACATTCCTCACCGGTCAAATCAATAGAGGCTGGTGGGCCTTGACTGAAAGGATGAAAATGTGTGGGTTTCAGTGGGAGGATGTCATTACATCATTGGGTGAATTGTGCCTCCAAACAATACCTAATAATTGAGTGTGTTCTATCTCCATTTCTTGTTAAACCCTCCTTTCTCGCCTTGATGGACATCATTACTGCCTGCTCCTAATTGGTTGTTGCTATATAAATGTAGCAGAGATGGCATGAGTATTCATATGTTGGGCTCAAATATAGCTATGTAAAAAATGACTCCACATAGAGCAAACTGCAAACTGTGAAGCTGAAAAAGTGCAAAAAATTGCATGCATGTGGAAATAACAGGTATAAGCTCACATTGTTCTAATAAAGCATGTATCCCACTTTCTTTGGGAGGCTTAAAAAGGTGAATCCCATGGCAGTGATTTAACATAGGAGCTTAGCTACCTGGGTGAAGGACAAGAATAGTAATGATGAATATAAATAACATACGTGGGTTGACTGAACACCTAAGAACCTACAGACCTGAAACAGAGGGAAATAACGAAAATGGTCTCCCTAAAAAGTAGTCAATTGTTTTTATTTATTTATATATTTTTTTACAGTAAGTGTTTTCTAATAGCTTGTGTTGTGCTTATTTCTACCATCACATAACAAGTTAAAAATGGAAAGGATGTATACGCTAATTAGTATTCCTCAGTAAGCAAAAAAGGCTGCTCGGCAGTGTTGGACTGGTCACCTGTTCTCCCACAAGGCCAATGGGTTACTCTCGCTGCAAGCTTAAGCACCAGGTTGAAGCACTAAGCTGCTAATGAGCTGGAAAGCAAGGCAGGTGAGCACAATTTAATGAAGCATAACTGCAATTTCTTGACCAAGGAAAGCAGGAATGATCACTGGACGAGTGTTTCTGATATGTCTAATTTGATGGCTAATGACGACGAGAGAGATGCACCTCTCCTGTGAAAAAAATCATCAGAATATTCCTGCAATTCTCTACAGTCTTAGTCAAGGTGAGATACAGTTGCAGATACATAATGCCTTTTGAAAACACAAGCCCAATGCTAATTACCTCTGAGGCTGTGGTTGAGTAATTTTACTGTGGAAATCAGATCTTTGGGGAAAGCCTTTCAGAGAGCATAATAATGAGGCATTTGCAAAATATTTAAATAAAGCCTTAACTTGACAAGTAACTCCACAATGGCCTCTGAATAATTTTTTGGTCCATAACCTGGTCACATTGAATGTAACCCAGAATGGATCCGTGACTAAATTGGCAGGATTCAACCTGTGAGGATGACTACTAACCTTTTACCGCTGTGTTGCTTGTTGTTGTTGTATTGATATGCCAAAGTGGTATGGTATTTGTAAAGTGAATCTGTTTTATTTACTCTCATGGTGGGTTTAATGGTGATTTCATGATTTGATGTGGTGGTAGATGAGCCTTGTATGTCATGGTGCTAAAATCCACCCATCATGATCCATTAATTAAAGCTACTGAACTTTTGTCTTTTAAAGAACAAGCTGAGTTCACGCTCGCATAACTCTACCTCACATTTGAGTTGATGGTGTACAGCTGAACATTATTAAGAACCTACAGATTAAATCTCACCTCAGCTCTGTCCCATCAATGGGAAATCTCTTAAACACATACAGTACATTAAAAATAACAAAACTAGGGTTTGTAAGATGATTCATATAATAAGAAAAAAACAGTTTTCACATAGGAATTCATTATGTGATTTTTATGTGAGAATGGATTATACTTGTAAATGCATGAGATCAGATGCTATGAAGCAATGCAACTTGAGCATAACTCTACTTTGTCATCTTAGGGAATGACAACTTAAACTTATTTGCTGATACAGATGATTGAATGTTTGATGATATTTGGAATAAACAGTGAAATGAGCATATTTTGAAACATTAACCTCTTAACCCTCCTATTATGTTTGGGGTCAATTTGACCCCAGCCAATGTTTAACGTCTCTAAATGAATGATTAACATAATTTTTTTTGCTTCATATTTAATGAGTGTTCCTAATGTAATGGGCACTACCGGGTAAAGATGAAATTGACATGATGATATGTTTTCAATGTCCTTCACACTTTGTAACGCATTGGTTATAAATAACAAAAATCTGTACTTAGAAATAATATTAAGCCATTAAAACACCAAAAAATAATATTTCTTTCCAATTTCAAATCAATCAGTGAGATTTTATGGTGATTTGCATATTTTTCCATTTTCGCGTAACAGGAATACTGGATGTATAAGTGGGGGTGAGGGGGAGTTATGTTTTATTTAA
>OMLB01060386.1:0-15790 GCA_900302555.1 Myripristis jacobus
GGCACATTGTGCCCCAATGTTACCAACAACAATGTGTTGGAATTTACAGTGTAAATGAAAGCGGAAATTATTAGAACAGACGGATGATGCAGTAATAACCAGTTACAGAGTCAAGCAAATGACACATGAACATGCTCACAATGTTACCACCAAAATGTTGGAATTTACCATGAGATCGGAACTATTCGCACGTGCCACAGGGTGATGCAAACACACAGCAATGTCACCAGCTAGCTACATGGTCAATGAAATGACACACAAACATGCCCAATTGCCCATCAGGCAGGCTACGCACCAAAGTGATAAATGTCAGAGAACACCTCTTTTTCATAACACCTGCAATGGCCTAAATTGATGAAACATGCCAGGTTACATAGAAAATTATTTGAGTAGGCCTAACATTGCACACATCCTGCACAGCAGTAGCCACAGCAACCAAACATTAATAAATGTCACACACACACACACACACACACACACATCAGATCAGACACACTCTGGCCTCGGCGGACCAAAACGCTCTCACCAAACAGCCATAACTCTGAACAAGGCCACAGCAGACCAACCAACAGTTACAAAAACGCTCAAAACACACACACAGGCCTCGGGGAGCTCTCACACACAAACATAGGCCTACCGCGCGCGTGCGCACACACACACACACGCACTGACAGGCCTCAGCCAGCCGACCTCTTACACAAATATAGGCCTACCACTGCAGATAGACAGCAAAACCAACTAGGCAAGGCCTACCATGACTTTCAGCTGATGTCACATTGTAGGCCAGATCAGATATTTTGAGGCAATACTGATTATATTGGATTGCATGCAGTAGAGCCAATCAGACAAATGATACACCTGTATAGGTCCTCAATATTGCAGGTTTGGAACTACATTTGAAAGTCATGAATAGCAGTTACAGTACAAACACGCTCCTTATAGCACAATGTCCTACCTTATTTGTAGACGAATTCCATCCTGCGAGCCTTCTTGGTGAATTCAATGATGACCTTGTCATAGAAACCAATGTTGACGTTCCCGTACTAGCTAGCCAGCTAACGACGTTAATGGTAGCTGGCTGTCAAGTGAATGACTTGCAGTTGCCGCTGAACATTTCAAGCGAGCTTGCTACGTAGCTACTCGTGTTGCACATGCGTCTTCTGAAAAGCTGATTTGTGTGTCAAGCTGTCAACTTTCCAGCATTTCGCTAGCAGAATGAGATAGATACGTGTATATAGGCAGCGGTTTGCAACCAAAATGATAGAAATAAGGTATATTATAAAAGGACACACTAGGAGACAAACATTTTAAAGATTTTAATTGAAGGGTTTGGGCATGTACTGCATTTATAGCTTATTATGACCGCTCGCCCCTGCTGTATAAGGTTTCTGTGCTAAAAATATTTAGTATTTATCTGAGAATTCTGTCCCTGTCCGGGGTGGTAAATGGAAACTCAGTTGAAAGCACTACTAATCAAATTCTCTGAGGACGGTACCAGCTCTTGAAGGTGGGATGAGACAGGTTTCATGGCAGATTTAAAGACTCACAGCCCTGAATCTGGTGAGGAAATTTACAATCTGAACTCCATGATATAGGTAATGAAAAGCCCTGACAGACAGATATCAATTATTCTTCATTATTATTCATATTCATTTTAGTTTAGTTAAAGATCAAACTGATAAATTGGTTTGAGTCTATAATCAGTCCTTTGTATATGAGGCCTTGTTCAGACTCCCAGGCCATATACGTTTTTTGTCATATCCAGATTGTATCCAGATTGATTTTAGAAAGTCTGGACCACAAGAAATACATAAAAATGCAATTTTTGCCAATCAGATCCAAACCACATCTAGAGGTGGTTTGAAATGCAGTTTCAATCTGATTTGTACAGATGTGTATCAGTCTGGACGCTGTGGACACTCAAGCAGGATTTCAAAGTGTCTGTTGCATCACACCCAAGGTGACACATCTACAATGTTGTGTGTCGCATCTGGATACAATCTGGATATGACAAAAACCAGACTTGGGCTGACAAGGTCATAAAGATTTGATTTGAGAAACATTTGCCTGCAGTCTGAACAAGGCTTAAGTCTGCACGATTCCATTCCGCAGTATGACAACACTTATGTGATTCTATTGCATTCTGGAATCACAGTGTCCCTGCAACTTGACCCATGTATTTTTTATATTGGATTGAAAAGTACCTTTTGATGATAGCTTGAAGAGTTTACTTGTGAGGTCCTAAGGTCTTTTTGAAAAGCACAAGTATGTTGAAAAGAAGTGGTTGCAAAAACATACTGATATAGTAATTAGCATGGAGCCTGCGGCAGTTTTTTTTTTTTTAGTTTGGCTTCTTGCCCTGAACTGTCACAAAACCTTAATGTTTCTTCATCACACAGATCCTGATTTATTGGGTAAACAAAGAATTATTTGGTGGCTTGCTCACTGACTCTAGCTGTAATTGGTTATTCATTATTTCCCATTGAGTTACTTTGATTCATTACAATTCTGTAAACATTCAATCTTGTGCATGCTATGTTGCCACTTACACATTTTAATTTCTCTGTGTAATTACAAACCAAGAATGTCTATGAGACCATCAACTTTGCACCCAGCAAAAGCTGTGGAAAGAGTGTAAATTGGCTCTTCAAAAATCAGTGGTGTTGTAGTACAGTGACCAGACTGTCATCTTGTGTCTGTTCCTCAAACTATATTATCAAGGTTGTGCACGTCCTAGTTGACTGCAATGTAGATATTTCAGCAAGATTCTCTATCAATGTAGCTGATGGTAACATATGATATGTTGGTCTTCACCTTCATACAGGACTAAGAAATGTTGAGGTTCACAGTCAACCACAATTAGAACCAATGAAACCAAACTTTGTCAGCTATTAGATTTCATTTATCATAAAGTCTTAAGTCTGTGCAGCAACATGTTATTTTGAAAACTTTTTTCCATTTCAAGTCTCTTCCTCTGACCCTCTGATGCCTAAAAAGGCGTGAAGAATATCTCTGCCAAGGGCATTTGCTATTGATTGCTGTGACAGAGGGTAGATACTGACCCAGTTGGATGCCTGGGGAAATACCATGCCCCTTTTCTGTCTGACTGACACCCAGCTCAAGACCACCAGAGCTTTCTGCCTGTCTCTGATTGGTTTGTTCCACTGTATGTGTGCCATGCTGTACCCATAGTGGCACAGTGTGGAATGTTTTTGCCTTTGTGTCACTTACAGTGCAGTGTGGAATGGGTTTTGAGGTGTCTTTGGGCCTGCCTCACCAAACCACTTCAGCATACTCAGTGTTGCTTTTTTTCCACAATATGTGGTTGGTGGTTTCACACATGAAGGGTGAACCTCCCCATGCATTACACACTAAACCTCTTGGAGATGGCATAAATGTGTAATTAGCATTTTTTTCCCTCCTGCCAATCATTAGGGTACACTGGACATACAGTACACTACAATAAAATTCATATACAGTTACCATAGTGTAACTGTAAAAAACAAAATACAGTAACATTACCAGTACTGTTACCATGGTGATCAGTGAAGTGAGCTGCTTTTATGAGCTATCGTTGAGACCTTAAAGGGATAATTCAATGTTTTGGGGGAAAAGATTATTTCACTTCCCCCCAGCTGTTCTGTAGGACAGTAGTGGTGCTATCTTCCTCTCATTGTTACTGAGTGCTGGATACTGACTGGATGCTCCAAATGCTAACTGTTAGCCTCCTGCCACTGAGATAGAATTCCCCCCGGCTAACATTCTGAAAAATAAACACCTCAGTCCACTCAAATTGGTAAATAAAGAAAGTTTTTATATTAAATTTCAATGTAATATAATATAATATAAAATAATATAATATATACAAATCACCATTTTCAAAATGGGTGAAGTATCTCTGTAACATATGGCCTCTCTATATGTAACTAAATGCTAACTGTTAACCTCTTGCTATTGAGGTGGACTTCCCCCCAGCTAACATTCTTTAAAATAATGTCCTTAATCTACTCAAAGTTTTAACATCACTTTACAAGTGTCACTTTCTGAAACTAAAATGCCTATATAATTACACAGGCAATAGGTTTGCTCGATTACTATTTACAGGGACAATCACAGGGTTAACCTAATTTTGTGAGACAAGCACAAGACAAGCATGATTACGTATTGTTTCTTCATGCTGCTCACTTGATCAAATAGGACTACATGTGATTCTAGTAGAAAACCCATGGGTGCTAAAACTGCACCATAATCACAGTGGTACTACTACAGCTATCAAGTAGTACTAGTGCAGTCGGAAAAACCCCAGTGAAAGACCTCTTGATCTTGTCAATCCATTGCCCTCTGACAATGACTATATAATTCATTTCCTCTGCTGTGGAAGCTGCTCCCAGACCACAAGACCCAGGAAGTTCTTCTGATAAATGTGACGATAATTTTAGTGTGATGTGGCTGGTGTGGTATTACATTAGCTGAAGCTATTGTGGGATTCAGGGACCCTATTTTCTTCTGTAACCCAGTTAGATTGATGATTGAAACATCACAGAGAGGGATGATGGGGTAACACAGAAACAAATTGATGCTCGACCAGAGGATCATTTGCCTGTTGTCAAGGGTGATATATTAAATGCGTGTTGTGCAATTCAATGCAAATTGAATATGCTGGTGTGCAGTATCGTGCGCGTGCAAGAGGACCAATAGCTCACAGCGTGAATGAGGTCTGCAGGGATTCCCACAGAGGTTGCTGTGTTGAATTTCCTTGTGCAGTATTCTGCTTTTAGCCTATTAATTCATTTCTGAGTGCTCCTTTTTTGTTTGAAAATGTAATATTTATTATAGAGGTTTAACATGGTGTGTGCAGCTACAGTGACCGTGTGTGTTCACAGTCAGGCAGCCTTGGAAAGGGTTTTGTTGACAGTCTCATGATTGGCAGCTTGGCACCAGCGTATTAGTGGCCAGAAGCTGTGTGGGATGCCACAAGTGGTTGATGACGGAGGTTTGTTTCCCTAACATGCAACTGTGAATGTTGTGCTGGGCTTTGTGAAAGCTCTGTGACTGCCAAATTAAAAGGGAAAAGGGCACTTCTGACTTCTATCATTGACCAAAGAGGGGCAACAACATGAAAAAAATCTCAGGCACAGCTTATAGCCTCCTTTAGGTGACATAAATACATTGGCATTTTTGTAATGGAAAGGGGTAAGCTAGCTAATCAGAGCAGAGATGCAGTAGAAGCATGTAGTAAAGATAACATAGCATCATGCTGAAAACTGGAATAACACTGCTTGTTTAGGCTTGAGAGCATGGGCTTATAGGCTTTGTAGCTGAAATATGTTGTGTTGTGATGCTGCTTGCTAAAGCATCATCCTTTAGGGTTCAACAGTTGAAAATGCCAATAGGTGGTAGTGTTCCCCACTGTTGTTTTGTTCCCCACAGTTGGCCAGTAAAATGTAGGGCACAGGTGATAAGGCCAGTTGTTGCTTTTATCAAGATACTGGGTAACCTTATCTGCCTGCCTGTGTCTTTTTTTTCTTTTTTTCTTTTTTTAGAGAGAGAGATTATATTTTGCTTCATTTTAATAGTGACAGTAGATAGAGAAAGGAAAGACGGGAGAGAAAAGGAATGACATACAGCAAAGGGCTCTGTCCAGGATCAAACCTAAGGCTCAGCCTTGATATGTGGTACGCACGGTACCATGGGGGGAACCATTAGGGCCCCCCCTGGCTGCCTGAGGCTTTGATGCTAGGTCGGCTCAAGACTTCAAATTAAAGGTCTAAAAATGAATGGAAAAAGAAAGTTATAGATGGTTGGGAGATCTGAGCGGTTTCCTTTGTTTTACACATATAATGAAGGTGATAGTGTGGATCTTTACCCATATATTCATATTTGTTGCTCTATGTGAGTGGAATGCTGGACTTTTGGAAGTACAAAAGTCTCTGGGATGTTATTATTGTGGAAGAGAGTGTGGTGAATCCAGTGACCCTCCGATTGGCCGTCATTACGTGGTTGCTATACCACTCACTTTATATTTGCATAAAGGTAAACTAATCTCTGCTTTTCTTTGCGCCATAGTTGCTCAGATGTTGTCACCTGATGCCTGACCTGTGTCTTCAGGCTCAATTTGAAAAGACTGAACAGCAGTCACTTAAACAACACAGTTGCTGACTGCAAGTGCAGGGTAATACATCCACCAAGTTTGGTCTATTAAAACCTTCCCTGTCGTGAGAACGAGCTTCACTGGGAGTGTACTGCTCCAAAATGAATGAAGTAGATACAGACTGGAAAACAACACAAATTTGAGTAGTGATACAAAGCTTCAGAAATGTTTTGAAAGATGCACATCAACACATATTTGTTTTGGGTTCACTCTCAACACTTTTCAGTCCCCTTGCTTCCAAGATGGTGGAGTTGTTTGCTGCTATAGCTGGATGTATTACACTATGTATCGATACAACAAATACAACTATATGAGTCTGTATGGGTAAGAATCCGAACTATCGCTTTAAATGAAGTGTGATTGAACTGGTTGTGTTAATATTTACATAGCAAACAGGTTACCTGTCCATTGCACGCCACTGATAGCCAAGCAGAACCTGCAGCGAGGACAGAGAAATCAACAGTAACTATTTGTCTTAATGATTTTTTTTTTTTTGCCTGGGACGCAGGAGGTAGACCTTTACAGACAAGAGAGACACATCTGTGGTGTATTAGCTTTAATGTATTAATTTGATGGTATTATCTGATACCTGGCTATTAACTATTGTCTTAAAATGATTATAGATTGTATAGTTTTCCACTAACACTGTGTTAAGACAGCACTTGTCACGTCCGGGCAGCACACAGTAAATTCTGTCTTGTATTGGCTGTTGTATCTGATACGAATCCCCTCTGCAGGACTTTCTCCTGTCAGAAAACACTCTGTAATCACAAAACAATGGACAAGGCAAGATTGATCATCAGAGTTGAGAAGAATTGAGTCTTGTATGATCATTCGTGTTGGTTTTTTAAAGACAAGCTAAACAAAGAGAAAGTTAAGAGGAGAATGTCAGCCATGATCAAATGCCAGTCGTGATTCATCTACCAGGTACATGTGTGTTTTTTGATGCTGATTTCTACAGTGGGGCTTTAAAGTCTCATGATAGCTTGCACAGATGCTATGTAGTTCATTTGCTAATCATTTCAGGTTTGTTTTTGTGGTTGTCGCAATTTAGAGATGGTTGGTTGGTGCAGCAGCTGTTGGTTCTTGAGCGTGTGCTGCGATGATGGATCATTTGTGAACAGCAGCGAAAGTTTGGCACCATAAATTGACATTTCAGCTGAACAAGGTGGAATGCTTTTAACTGGGCAAACATATTAGTGAAGATTGCAGTTGTCATTTTTAGAAAGATAGCATTCAGTATTATGATAATTTCCCTGTGCTCATGGAACCTCAGTGTTTTCATTAATTCAAACTAGAAGTCATTTCTTTGTGCTTTGGAATGGGGTAAAGAAAGAAATGTTGTTATGTCTGACTTGACTGCACAGGTGTGAATAGGCCAACAAGGCTTGTGTTGTTTGCATGCACACAAAAAATGTGGTTGTAAAGCTATTTGGTCAGTACTGCCGGTAACATAGAAGCCCTTAAAGCACACTGATTATGTCACTGCCATTATGCCACTCAGAAAAACGGGTCACACTTCATCACATTTCTTAAGTGTGATCGCTATTCATGTGTAGTGACATCATTTAGCTTTTAAGGGGAGTGTCACTTTATAGAAGATGAAGGTGGCTTGCTCACACTTGTCTTAATCAGAGTTTAATCAGAGCCATCATACATGTAGTCCTCGAAATGGCAGTCAGGGAGCAAGTTTTTGACATGATAATACTCTGACATTGAGTTCAACTTTCCTCTGTCACAGTCTGTTACATGCATAGTTACTGACATTTAAGTCTGAGCTCTAGTATTCTTCTAGATTTTCAAGGGGTATTATGTAGGGGTGGGTTAAAAATATTGATATTTTCGATATTGTATCAATACACGTGTAGAAACGATAATCGATACATAAATCCCAGTATCGATATTTTAAAATGCAATAGATTTTACCCGTTCGGTGTTTTTGTTTGGTTAACCCCTTTAGTCTCGCATGGTTTAGTGGTTCGCGCACCGTTATCGCAGTCAGATCTCGCGAGGTCCAGGCCATCCGCTTCAGAGAGATCAGAGAGAGAGGCTGTGTCCGAAATCACACACTCATTCACTATTCCCTACTCACTATATAGGGAATTCAGTGTAGTGGGCTATATAGTGAACATTAATAATCACTAAACATTCGGACACCCCTATAAAATGGCGTAATCGCTATATAGTGTACTATATAGTGATTAGGGAGTGATTTCGGACACAGCCAGAGTCTGGCCTGGGGTCCGTTTCACAAAGCAGGTTTAGTGAAAACTCTGAGTCAGTTAACCCTGAAATGAGGGAAACTCTGAGTTTCTCTCTGTGTCTGCCTTCTTTCAGCCACACACGGTATTTAACTTCTTCATTCATTCAGTCAGCAGGCGGGTTTTGTAGTCTCGATACTTTGGCAAATTAATATCGTATCCGGATACGGCCTTTTGGTATCGATACTTTTCGAAGTATCGATATTTTTGACAACCCTAGTGTATACATGTTGTAAGTGCAATGTATTGTTTTTTGTTGTTGTACTGTCTATGGAAAATTTAAAAATATATTAAAAATAATAATAATAATAATAATAATGCTACATGGAGCAGAGTAAGCTTATTGAAACAGAGATCCAACAGAAATGTTCAGTGATGGGGTAATACTGTATATCACCATGCTAAATACTGGAATAATTGATGCTGATGTATCATTTAATTTTGACTCCAGAATAAGATGTGAAAATGATGCTGGTTGCTTGCTTGTACCAGTGTCCTTCATCATTGGGCTGTTTAAGATGTGAGAGGAGGCAGGAAGGGCCCTTAAACCAAATAAACTGATGAACTATGCCATTTTGTAATTGCACAGTCAGTCAAAACCTATTGTTAAATCCAAGGATGCAAAGATTAGCTCTGACTTGATGTTTTGAAGTTGAAAAACTTTTGAAATGTGTTTTCCTGTCTTCTTGCAGGACTCCCCTTGCACAGATGGCTGTGGGATTACAGTTTAGGTGGTGATTGTCATTCTGCGGCAGTGCATTGCACTTTGTTTTAGGTGAAGGTTTGCATGGGATTTAGTGTGCTATTTTTGTCTCTGATGATAAATGGTTTTGTCATCCCAGTGTTCAGTGTTCCAGCAGTCATTGCTTTTTATTGAGTCAAAATATTTTCCTGGAGGTATAATAGACTGAATCCAAGTTTAGGGGAGATCATGTTGAAATGTGAGGATTAGGGAGATGAAGGAAAAAAGGGGAGCAGTTGGTGGCTTTAGAAATAAAGCCTTGTTATTGGTCATTTGCATTGACAGTAGTGCAAAGAAGGAAGTTCAGGTAATTGGAGATTAACTTCCTAGATTTAAGTCTGGACCAGATGGCAGCATCTGCTGCATGGAATACAATGGGCTAAATATACCATGGAACCATTAAGACCACCCTTTTAGCTGTGTGCTATTCAGGAATCATTAAAGCTAAATTTCACCAAACAAGGTACTTGATCTTACAAAGCATTTAGGCTAGAAAATGCCTGACTTGCAACATTGTTTGATTCGTAAATAGCTATATTAAACCGGCCTTGCTTGCTAATTTGCTAATCTGAAACGAGGATTTAAATAACAAAGGATTAAACTGACTTAGATATATGGTATTGTGTTCATCCTGCACAACATCCTGTACAAACAAAAGCACCACAGGGAGTAAAATAGGGTAGAGGACTAAAAACAGAAGTGCAGCATGTTTAAGGTCTTATCCCTGAGAGGGTAAAGAATATAAAGAGGAGGGTGCAAGTTTGGCATTAGCAGTGGATTCTAAAAGTTATTTATATTGCTTTGTCAGGGTGTCTTTATTTATATATATATATATATATATATTAAAAAAGCAGGCTTACGCATTTACCCACTTAAAGTGGGGGGTGGGGGGAGCCACAGCCAAGAATGTGTAGGTTTACAAAAGTTTTGGAGTTGCCTGAACTATAACTAGGCACTGTTTGGCCTGTGACAGAAACAAGGAACGTGTACCAAAAGAGAGATGATAAAGAAGAAGAGCCGCCATGATGATGAATGTTTCAGTATGCTGAGTCTTCCACTGCTTAGCTCCGAGCTCAAAGGGCTTGATTAATTGCTCCATCCAAGTTAGTAAAGGTCTGTGTCCTTCCTGCCTATAAGCCGAACTGTTGTATAAATATATGTAGTGCAGGATTTACATGAATGGGGGCTATGCGATAAGTGTAGCTCGGAATGTTGTTGGTTAGTGAGTGAAAACCACATAAGCAAAACTAGAACTGCCTGATAAACCTGAGTGAGATTTACTTGAGGTGAGGTGTAAAATGAAAACTGATGAAAACAAATTTTCCTTAAAAAACACAACATAAGTGAGTCAAAGCTGCTCTGGCAATGGTAAAAAAAATAATAAAATGTGTTGGCTCTTCTACCAACCAATAGAAATCTGGTGTGTGCACAAATGAACCGTGTCTGCTCTGAAAGAGCAAATACCACATTTGGTGTAAAATTTCTTTTTTTTTTCTTTTCTTTTTTTTTTTTTTACTTTGGAATTGACAGCATAGCCAGTGTGGAAGGAAGTCTTTGATTCCAAAACAACAGTCTTTACTTTGGTAAGTAATGTAATTATATTATAGCCAGTCACTAAAGTACAGTCAATGAGAATTTGGCCCTTTCTCTAGTGAGGCATTAGTAGGGCTAGGCTAACAATGGGCATGGAAGATAATGCCCTGGAACAGAGCTAGTGAGGGGTGAAATCATAGTACAGTAGTGATTTCATTATTTTGCAGGAGTGCGACCTAGGATGAGTCGTCTGTGATAGGCTGTGGTGTTGTGGGTTGGAGGTTCCTATGTTGGGCCTCCTCCTTAATTAGCAAAGCCACTAATTACTGTGATCCATGGTATCTTTCTATCTCTGGTTTGAGGTGTGTGAAATCTCATTACTGCATGAGGAATCACCTCAAAGGTGACATCCTCAGCAGAGTAAGCTGATTTGCATGAAAAGTAGGTTGCACCTGTCATGGTCTAAACCTTGCCACAGAGGAATCTGATGGAATTTTAACCTTTAAACGCCTTTAGGTGCTCATAGCACTCAATACATAGTCCCTGCTTTCCATGGTAGTGCAGAAGTCCCTCCCTACTCTGACAGAATGCTAATGAGTGCACAGCTAAGGTAACATAATGAAATGGAAGGTAACTCCCCCCTCCACAATCAATATGTTTCGTTTTTTTTCTTTAGGTAATGCAGGGACCCATTTAGTCCAGCGTACACTCTATACTGCTGTCAGGATAATTGTCTACTGTTTTGACCTGTGGCCACTCTTGATTATCATGTAGAGAGTGAGATTCTCCTCGCTGCTGGCCTCCAGATATACCAGAGGCAGCTCTTCACCTTTGTGCTTCTGCCTGACTGCATGGCCATAATTTGAACACTTGGTTGCACTGAATGCTTATTGCCTCCTCCACTCAGCTCTGAAAACTGATGGAAGGCTGCTCTCCTTTGTCCTCCTCAGATATCTGGACATCGTTGATGATGGAGGGCACAGTTTGCCTCACATGTCACCACTTCAAAGGAGAGTTATGAGATGCTCCCATAGCTCGATGTTAAGGGCAATCTGGGATCAAACCAGAAGTGACAGGTTTAATAAACCGTTCCAAGGCGCGGTGTCACTGTTCTCCCTAGCAGAAAAGATTTCTTACACCGGAGGATTTTGCAGTGCGCTTCCTAATGCGCTCATTACGAGGCTTCAAATTCAAATTTTGAAGCGTCAGCTGTCATCCAGGGTTGCCATACCGTAGGTGGATGGCTAAATTTAGAGGACTCTTTCTTAAGCTGTTGGACAGAACCAAATGTTGACCTCTGCTGAGCGATGAGCTGTGCCACTGCAGACTCTAGGAATATTTTTTAAGGGAATATGAATGTGTGCCAAGGCTCATTTATCTTGATACTGTGGTCTTTGTTAGACCATTTTTGGGTAAGAGAGAACTTTTTTAGAATTATGTTCATCCATCAATGTCTAAAATTATCTGAGAGAGGTAAAAGTGTACTGATAAGGATTATTTTTTTCTTTTTCGAATATCCAGTACTTTTAGTGGATGAGCACATGAGAGCATATATTCCAAGTACTAGTCAGTTAACTCATCGGTGCTGCCTTGTTTTGGCCTATTATGAAGCAATTAGAGGAACAAGTGTATCCATTGTGTTTATTCATTTGGAAAAATTTTGCTTTGAACATTCTGTAACAGTTGGCTAAATGATCATTTAAAATAAGTTAAAAGGGAAAAAAATGCAAGGAAATTATAGCAAATCTTAAAAAACAAAGTAATTGCACATAAAAATGAGAAGAGACACATTCCAAAGACGACTAGAATACACTTCATGGAATTTCTCAAAGCGGGTCGAGCTTTATGTTGCCTTTTGTTCCAACCTCCAGTTAAGCTTTGCTTCTGTGACACAGCAGCATCAGTTCCACTCCCATACTGAGTTGTGGAGCGTAGTCCTTACACAGGCAACATCTGCTGTAGCATGTAAACACAATTCCATCGAGTCCATGCTTTAATGTTTCTCTCTGAAAATACATTAAAATGCAGCACAATATGTGTGCTTGCTATGAAACATGCCAATCCCTTCCTTGCCGTCAACAGAGAGCTAGATGTAGCGCACTGGAAGGGTGCAGCAGCCTTTACTGTCGTGTACAGTTTCCGTTCAGTTCACAGGGAATTGTTTTGGAAAATCAAAGTCAAAATTGTGTTTGATCGAAATGATCTAGGCAGTATGCATGCTCGGTTGGAGATGTGCTTTCTGTTCCAGTTTAGGGCACTGTTTTTTCTCTCCAGTGACCTGTTTATAGGAGCAGCTCTGGGTGTTAGCTTTCTGAGAAATAGTTGGAATGGAAATAAATGGGGAAAAAAATTGGTCTGAAATTTTGACAGGCAAACCACCCACTGATGTGCCAGATAAAGGACCATCTTTTTGGGTAGATTGTTTATGTTTCCTTTTGTGTAAAGCATTGAGTTAAGATTAGATCTTGGGAGTAAAACTGAAGTCATTTCTTCAAAATGTCTATCAATGCATAATACTGAAATGCTGCTGTTGGTGAGGTGGAAGGTAGACATTTGCAATGTCCCTGGTCTAGGGGAAACCTGGACACAGCATGTTTAGAGTCCCTGCTCTTCCCACTCCCATGGCCAGCCAGAACAACAGATTTCACAATGTAGCAGCTTATTTTCCAAATTTTAGAGTTTTTCTATTTTACTCTTCCTATACTGTTGTCCCCACCACTGGCAGTTGCGGTCCTTCTCAGCTCAGCTGCTTGTTGTGACTTCCCTCTGGTGGTGTGTGCTGTGCACTACAATACATCACCTCAATACAGCATCCCTGAATCAGTTTAGTAATCAAAGGAGCGTCTGTATTTTTGATGGTATTGAAAAGCATACCTTCGGGTTTTCTAAATACCCTGTATATACCCTGTATCGTTATTCCTTGATACCGACTAACCCCAATCACTAATCATAAAACCTCTCAGCTAACACACACAACTCTAAGACCCACCAGAACAGCCTCCATTGTTGGAAATGAAAGGGAAGAGAGAGAGGAAGGCTGGCATCAGCTGGTATCTAAATCCTCTGCGTTAGTCAATCAGCCAACAGCAATCCCGGTACCTGAGCCCATCAGAAAGAACACCACCGGCATCTCGTACACACACACACACACACACACACACACACACACACACACACACACACACACACACACAGAATGCATTCACTGAGGAGGGGAGGTAAGAGAGAGAGAGCTGTTAATGCAGGAATAAAACAAATTAATGACCAAGAGTCACAACACTTTGCACTTACTGTAATGTTTATCCAAGCTTTTAAAGGACCATACCAGTGATTTTGAAGGTTTGGCCCATTTACTACGATATACCCACATTTTACATTTCAACAAACTATTTTGCAAATAATACAGGGGTACTAAAGATTTCACAACATAGAATCAAAAACTGTCGATTTTCAAATTAGAATTTTTGGTTCAAACAGCCACCTTATAAAATTGTACTTCTGTGACTAACAAAGTCATCAGCATTCACCACAGAGCTGATAATTGGCTGTGGAAAACAAACGTTTCCACAGGGACCAATTTTTTTGGCGGAGAGGCCATTTCATCAAACACAGCAGTGCTGCTGTTTTTTGGAAAATGATTGCGGACGACTTTATTACAGTGATGGAATAGTGCTGTGAAGAAAGTTTTAAGTCTCTGAAAGTTCATCGTCATATGGTGGAATGAATGGAAACCAACAGCTGGATAACGGGGAGGAAAATGATATCAGTTTTAAAATACCACCACATGCTTTGAGAAAAGATTAGCAGAAATGTGAAGTGTAGGTGTTGGTGAAAACTGGACACTCTGTTTTTGATGGATTTGGATCACACAACTCACCAAACAGCCCTAATTTCTTGTGTGTAACTGTCATTTCAGAATGCCCTTTGCCACAGAAGATGCCCACTTATCTAATTAGCTTGGCCCTGTAATGTTGGCATACACTGCCAGTACTCAAAGTGCTTTAATAATTCTGCTGGAGCCCCATTTTGAGCCAGGCCTGTCCACTCCATTGTGCAGACAAAGCAGCCTTTTAGGGGGTGATCAGTTCATCTGTCTCTTTATTCTTTTGGTTTGTGTCTTTCAAGATGAGCTCAAAGACAGCAATTTAACTTTCTCCTCTTACAGATTATGCTCTACTGCTCTCACTTCATCTTCCCTACAATATAAATTTAAACTTGCTCATTTATTTTCTAAATGGTTGTTAAAAGGTTAAGGTGGAAATAATAGGCTACATCGTCCACATAAATAAGACCTAATACTGCTGCTAGCTGTCTTTGCAGCGGTTTATAACAGAGTGGAAATGTATAAAATTTGTCTGGTGTGCAACATAATTTATACACTGCATACTTTTTTGCAATACTTTGTATTTTTTCATGAAATCAGTTTTCACAAAAGGCACCAAAGACCACAGTAAATATGCAATATTTAGCAGTGGTGTGAAGTTAACAGTCAGTGAAGTGGTGGAAACAATGGCCTGTCAACCTGTAACTGGTTTTAGGGGCCAAACAGACGTTACATGACATTGCAAGTGAGCTGTTCATTTTCTATGACAGGGTGGCAGTGAGCGAATTTTTTTTTCTGGCTCATCCCAGGCAGAAAGACAAGTGAGGCTTGTTCCTGTGGACAAGATGTGCACATGCAGCCTGTTGCTGTGACTTACCGTAGTTGAAATTTGTTCAACTTCTGCAAAATTTCATTCCTGGATGCATGAACCCACCCAAGGATTGAAACAATATACAAATATTGCTTACTTGTGTACTTTGCATTTCCCTTGACTTCCTCAAAAATTGCAGCTGCATGTAATAAGCTCTTTGTCATGATTTAAAAAAAAAAAAAAAAAAAAATATCGATAGATATTGTATAAACAATAAGGCGGCATATAAGGCTTTGCATTTTGCTGAATAGAAATAATGGGAATATCAAAGTGAGAAACAATTTCCAACAACAGAGAACGACACACACACGTGCACACACACACACACACACACACACACACACACACACATCTATATCTACACCTATCTATCTATCTATCTATCTATCTATCTATATCTATCTCTATA
>OMLB01060388.1:0-10078 GCA_900302555.1 Myripristis jacobus
GACGCCGCAGAGGCCGTGGCAGTAACGCAGCCTTCCACATCACAAGACAAAAAATAATACAACTTACAGTGATATCCGAAGATCTACAGGACGGTTTTCCTTGTTGTTGTTCTTGTGATGTCACAACACCAAGGTGCCGCTATTGAAGACATCGAAAGGAACATTTTACGAGTTTCAGTTTCGGGGACCCTGTGGCGCCATCTAGAGGCACGTTTTGACGCCACTGTCTGGAGACGCAGAGTTAGCCATGTTCTTATTAAAGCCACCGTGACCCTCTTCTCTCCCTCACATGGCTGTGAATAAGATCAACAATCTGCACTCCATGTCCAAAATCTTCCCGTTGTCTGACAAACGTCCGTGAGAGAGGCGAAGGGAAAGCCACGAGGAGGTGGAGAAAAAGGAAAATCCCGATTTAGCCGGTGTAGAAGTTCCACTTTTTACTGCATGCCTGCTGACTCTCCTCCGTACTTTGGCTTTGTCTGTACAAGGAACTCTTTTTGGAAAATTGAGAGTTTTGCTTTCTTTTCAGCCATTGGAGGCGAAACGATCCAGTAGCTAGTTCCCTTGACTTTGCTGGACAGTTGCTGCACGCTTCCTCGGTCCCTGAAAGGATTTCTTCAGAGATGGTTTTCCTCGTGTTTGTTTTCGGGTGTCACAAAGGACAGGAAAAGGTCGGACGCACTGCAGTTTTGCTTTAGGTAATGCTAATTTGCTTCAATTGTGCAAATGTAGAATAAATATTTGGAAGAGGGCTTTGGCAATGGCTGCTGAAGTTTGGGCGGCTCAGAAATGTGGCTTTTTTTAACGTTCTTCAGTCTTCCTGCGGTCGAAATAATCTACTGTAGATGTAAAACCCACAGATGGATTTTTTTTTTTTTTTGCTGTGGTAGAGACTCACCCCAAACCCCTGATCTCAGTGGGTCAGTTGTGTCTAATGGGTAAATTACTATTTAACCTTAACCCGTTTGTACTGTGCAATGCGTTTGCCCAGAGCCACGCTGTATGTAATGACATTTAAGGGGATGGCTTTTGCATTTTTCAGCTTCCCATCCAATGTCTTTGTGTTTTCCCATAGTGCACTGGGAAAACAGATTGACACTTGGGACCTGTGATCAGAAGGAGCACTGTGAATTCAACGCTACTGTTGCTGCAGGTGTTGAACAGACCAGACATTGTGTTGTATATATGGATTTTAACAGAGCGGACGCTTCCTTTCTTTCTCACAAAAAAAAGAAAAAATCTAACTAAAGTTTATTTTTCTCTGTCTGCACTGCCAGAACTCATTTTGTTACATAAATATTTTAACCAAAGTTTGTGTTATGGTTGGCAGTTAATCTGGACATCTAGTCCAATATTCAGCACCCTAGATGGGTTAAGTAGCATAAGGAGGATTCACAACTATAACACTGACCTGACATCAGAGCTCAGTCAAACACTAATTTTGCACATAATTTTTAAATCTTTAAATAATAATTGGTTTCAATGTAATTTCTGGACTGGTGGGTGGCATTTGCTGCAATTCAGACAGTAGCTATGTTTATATGGACCATAATATTCCACTAATAATCAGAATAAAAAAAAAAAGCCTCATGTAACCACTTCAAACAGAAAAGACTGGCCCGACTGGAAAGAACTGAAAGTGGTGGTGTTCAGTAAGAAAATGTTAGCATCTAATAACCACAGAAACACTTAATCTAATCATTTCTCTCTGGTTGGAATAAATCTGTTCTTTCTGCACCTGTTTGCCCCGCATGAGGGGAACATCAGGTGACAGAACGAGTTTCCAGGAGGGACAGAAACGCAACTGGCCTGTTGTCAGGATTAAATCTTTAAAGGATTGTTGATCACCTTCGTGGTTGAAAGGCTGGAAAACCACGAGTCGTTCAAACAGCAAAGCCGGAATCCACCGAACCATCGAGCAAATCAAAAACCTGCTGGAAATCTTTGAAGGCTGCCCGTTACAAGAATAAAAGTCCAAACCAGCCAGACAGGTTTCATTTTTACGGTCTGATGGATGACCTGATGGGGGCGCCACCACTGGCCAACATCACTCTGCCTGTATAATATTTGTATTACATTTAAATTGCCATCAGATAAGAGGCATCCACGCAGGAGGAGCCACTTTGTGCATGTCAAAAAAGTTGGCATGTCTTATAAGATCACTTTGCTCAGTGTCCACGTCAACAGTGAAGCTGGAATCAGAATGAAGAAATATCATCCATGTAACTGCAGCTACTGTCAGATAAAAAGTTATAGGGTTAGGGTTAATTATACAAAAGTATGCAAAACTGAGTTTTCAGCCAGTTAAAGTCTGTGGCTCTCACACTGAAGCAAACCCCACCCACCTGATACTCTGTAAGCAGATTAAAACAAACAAAAACAAAAATTATTTGGAAATAGTCTCTGATGAAGGTGTTTTGAAATACACTGTGACTGCATACAGTTTCCCCCTCAGGTTTGTGGATTGGTGAGGTGGAGAGACTCCTGAATCAGCATTTTGTTAATGTAATGTAAAAAAAAAAATGCTTAAATTGATTCAGACTCTGCTCCTGAACTCCTTGCAGTTCTGCTGCAGGTCTTCAGCTGTGCAGCAGGTAAGGACATCCCTCCTAATTCAAGGGGGAAAGCAATTTATCTTCACAAAACCTCAAACAAGCAACTAAATCTCCCTCATGGTACCTTTTTTTTTTCATTTACTGGCATCTTGAATCATAACTCTGAAGGAAGAGCCCCTTCATTGTTGTTGTTTTAGTGAATTTACTTGCTATCTTTGGGGCTTGTTTGTTTGATATTGGAGGTTTTGAGTAGGCACACTAATAAATCTGCACTTTATGGCCATTTGTTTTTGGAGGAGTGAGGGCTACAATGGCATGAACTGCCAGTCCTCTGTATTTATTTTTAAGTGTCCGTTGTACCCCAAGACTGCCATAAAACCTGAATAAAGAGATTTTTGTTTAGCTGAACAGTTCACTCAACTTGTTTTTGTTGTTGTCACCACATCTTTTGAGCGCGCTATAAGTGCTATTTCTGGTAGTCAGAGAAGAGGAGGGAAAAACTAGCTCTTACTCTAATTTGATTTCTCTTTCTGATGGGACACATGGGGGGGCAGACAGAGATTTACTTTCATGTGTGTGTGTGTGTGTGTGTGTGTGTGTGTGTGTTTGAGTGATTCTAGCAGCTTTCATGTCAGCAGCTCTCTCTGTACACCAGTGAGAGTGTTTCTAAACACAGGATACAACACATCAGTCTGACACAGAGACGCCGAGCAGCCCAAGCACCCCAAGTCAAGCCCAAACGCAGGGTGCAGAGGTTCAGTGAAGGTGCAGGTGAAGGTGTGGAGGTGGATCAGAGCGTCAGAGGAGACGCTGTAGAAGGACAGAGAGCCAGCAGGCCAGTCCAGATACACTGCCACTCTGCCAGAGGAGGAGGAGGGACGGACACAGATGGCTGTTAATCTGTTTCTGTGTCGGGCGGTGAAACGTTCAACAGAGCAGTCTAGACTCCAGGACTTGTCGTTTCCTCCAAGCTTGCAGTCATCACTGTCTCCTGTTCCACGGGTTCCTCTGTAAGTCACTCCGATATCAGCCTTTTCTTCCCACTCAACCTCCCAGTAACACCTCCCAGTCAGACCAGCTCCACACAACACTTGTTGATGGGTGTCAAATCTCTCTGGGTGATCAGGATATGGCTGCTTGTTTCTCATCAGCGTCGCCTTTCTGTTGCCCTCAGACAGACAGAGGTGTCTGCTTGCTGTGACTGGGTCCAGTTTGAGATTACAGGAATCTGGTGGATAGAACAAGACTGAACTAATGAACCAGGTATATCTTGATTTTTTGTTTTTGCCTTTAATTAAGTTGACTATTTCTTAATTCTTCACTGATAACACATTATCATTATTATAACGGCTATTAGTTCATTCGCATTTTAATGAATGGTCAGACAGCTGTACAGAAGGGTCGTCCATCTGTGATCCCATTTGTACAGGATTTCACTATAATTGTCTTAACAGTATATTCCAACAACCATTATTACCAGCATTATTTCAAACACAGATGTCCCACTGCGCCTGCTAGGCAACATGAATGTGGTCACAAAATTTCATGGCAATCCACCAAACAGACTTGGAGATATGTCACTCTGGACTCAACTGATGACCAACCAATCTACAGACATGGTGACTTCTGGGCCTCCACTTCTGGACAGACAAAAAACTTGTATATACAGTCATGGACGAAAGTATTGTAACTTTTTTCTTCTGCTTTTTTCTGTGGTTCCAATGCACATAAAGGAAATAAACACGTGTATACCAAAAAACATTTGTAATTGCAACAATTTCTGTGAGAAATTGTGTATTTTCTGGAAAAAATTCCAGGGGTGCCAATACTTTCGTCCATGACTCTATAGTCTTAATTGCCTTCAGCTAATCTACAGTATATACTAGTTCATTCACTAGTTAAAGGCAGACTGTGTGAGGCTGAGGAAGGATAAACCTCCTCAGGTTCACAACAACACAAATAACCTGTAGAATTAAAGCAACACTTTTAAATGTCTGCCTTGAAGCTAATGCTTTGATGTTAAATGTACACAAAAACATGAAAAATGTCATGATATGCTTTTATATTTAGATTATGATGGGGTAAAAGAGTTGTCCTGAAATGCTGAGACATTTCTTATACTGTTTTGAGAGGCATTTGTCATTCTTTACAACATCATAACAAAACATTTATGAACACAGGAGCTCATTTAACCCAAATGTCTTTGTTGTCACTTGCCCTGAAAGTTAGAGTAGCTGCTGAACGTTGCTGCCTGTCCTATGGTCCTGTAGATTTATGATGGCACAGCCTGATATTTTTTGTGGTAGGCTACTCATTTCACCAAATGTCATTTTTGACACTTGGTGAAGTTCTGAATTGGGCCTCTACAGGAAGTCTCATCATCATATCCTATGTACTAATACATGCATGTTTAGTTCAGTGGAGAGAAGAAAATGTTATCAGATTTTTTTTTCCCTTGACTTATTTTAAGTCATTCATACACTATAAAATACTAAAATATGATCATGGAGTAACATGGAAGATCTTGATCTCACAATCAACATAATGCTGTTATTGCAGGGATTCAAAAGTTAAAAATATCTTGGAATGAATGTCTGCTTCCTGAATTTTTTTTAGTTTGTTTTGTTGTTAATAAAATTGAAATCACACTTACACTTCCCGAGATGTGTTTTCATCCTGCACACTCCACAATTGTCAACACTGGAGGAATAAACAATATCAGACCACCTTATTTTTCTTTTATAATGGTAACATGCATTTAATAACCTTCCTTATAAACAATGTTCCAGAAAACACTCCTATGCACTCTTATCCATCTTAAACAATATTACACAACTTCTCAGTATGACTGAGAAAATGCCTCTCAGCCCTCTGTAAGACATTGTGTGTCTCTCCATACCTGAGAGCCTCCAGGCTCCAGGTTGGATCCTCCAGTCCAGCAGAGAGCAGCTTCTCTCCTGAGGCTCCTGGATGATTGTAGCTCAGGTCCAGCTCTCTCAGATGGGAGGGGTTGGAGCTCAGAGCTGAGGCCAGAGCAGCACAGCTTTCCTCTGTGACCAGACAGCCTGACAGCCTGGAAACACACACACACAACAGCAGTTCAGTCATCTACTTTGTATTTTATTTTGGTCCAGTTCCCAGCTGCCATGTTTTGACAAATTTTGAAAAATGAAATTGGCAAAGAAGATCATATGAAACACTGACTAACAAATTTCCCCTTGGGGATCAATAAAATATTGATCCTAACTTCACTAATGAAGAGAAAGGAGGTGGAGCCGGATGTGGCAGAGCTTAAGATACTAAGATTTTCATTGGAAGGGACGAGGATAGAGAGGTTTAGGAAAGAGTATATTCATCCTTATTCAGACTGCCAGCCCAAACCCATTTTTGCCATATTTGATTTCTACAGATGTGTCTCAGTCCGCACACTCTGAATGCTCAAATAAGATTTCAAACTGTCTTTTGCATCACTCCCAATGCAACGTACTGATGATGTCAAATCAAGAGTGACATCTGTACATTTCTCATGCTTCCACATTGGAAAGCTGTATCATCAGCATACATAGTTACTGACGCCTACGTCGTTACCACAGCAACCCATGCAGATAGTTTGGTGATATCTGGACACACAAATCCAATCTGATCACTTGCAAATAACAGTGTGGACAGTCTGTCTTAACAAACTGATTTGACAAACAAATCCGATTTGTCTGCAGGCTGCCCAATGGGACAACATGGGCAGCTTGGAGACAAAGGAGACAAAGCAAGAGAGGCAAGGCTGAGATGGTTTGGACATGTGTGGAGAGATGCAGGGTATATTGGGAGAGAGTTGCTATAGATGGAGCTGCCAGGCAAGAGGAAAGGAGGAGGGCAAAAGTGGAGGTTTCTGGATGTGGTGAGGAAGGACGTACCGGTGGCTGACATGACAGGGGAAGATGCAGAGGGCAGGAAGAGATGGAAATGTCTGAGCTGCTGTGGCAACCCCTGATGGGAGCAGTCAAAAGAAGAAGACTGACAGTAGCCTACATTCACACTCATGTGTTGAAGTGGTTGATCAGCACTGACCTGAGAGCCTTCAGTCTACAGTTTGGACTCTCCAGTCCAGCAGAGAGACGCTTCACTCCTGAATCCTGCAGGTCGTTGTTGCTCAGGTCCAGCTCTCTCAGACTGGAGGACCGGGAGCTGAGAACTGATGACAGCTCGCTACAGCATTTCTCTGTGAGTAGGTTTTGCTTCAGTCTAACAAAATAGAACAACAGAAACATTTTCTTTAATATTTAAGTTTATATGTGTGGCAGAGAGACTCATTGTCAGTGAGCAGGAAGGGAAAATTTGATGTTTCAGAGATAAAACAGGGAACAATTTCTAGACATGTTGTAAACAATACACAGTGATCAAAGCAGAAAATTATATGACCACAATTTTCCAAAAGAAAACAAAACAACAAAAAAACAAACAAACATGAACATTATGCTGTAGTTGTAATGCAATCCTAACTTGAGAATTTTCAGTGCACAGTTTGGATTCTCCAGTCCAGCAGAGAGCAGCTTCACTCCTGAATCCTGCAGGTCGTTGCTGCTCAAGTCCAGTTCTCTCAGATGGGAGGGGTTGGAGCTCAGAGCTGATGCTAGAGCAGCACAGCCTTCCTGTGTGAGCAGACAGCCTGACAGCCTGGGAACACACACACACACACACACACACACACACACACACACACACACAAACAGCAGAGAATAGCGCATTACTGAGCTTCCACTGATGTATAGCTTATTTACTGTTTGTCCACTAGGAATGGGATTCGGTTCTTAACAAGAACCGGTTCTCAGTTGTCCGAATCCTCGGACTCATTTGTCGAAGTGCTTAACGATTCCGCTATCGAGTCTGCTGCGCATGTGCTATGACGTCGTACGCACGCTGCATTGCTATAGAAACAGTACGGCATCGAGGCAGAGGTGTGCAAAAGTTTGGTTATACTTCACGTGGAAAGACGACAGCAGAGCCGCTTGAAACGCTTGCAAAACTTCTTTTTTGTCAAAGGGAGGAAGTGCTAGCAGCAGAAACATCTGTCCACACAGCAGGCAGTTACTCTGCAGGAATGTCACGTCTTCAATACGCTCCAGAGTGACGCTAACGCTAATGAATCTCAACCAAGCAGCAGGAGTGCGGCTAAAGCTAGCGCAGCTAAAGCTAGCATTGTCTAGTAACATGTTAAACTTATTTGTCTATATTAGAGTTCCTGACTTGATTGTATATGTCACTGCTGGACTGGTTTTATTTTTGGCAGCTCTGCTCATACCCCCTTTTAAAAAGGAAGGAGCATTGTGTAGTAACATGTTTAAGTGTTATTGGATTTTAATTTCTACATTAGAATTTCAGATTCAGATTGAGAAAAAAATGACTATTTGTTTTGTACAGTTTTGTCCAGTTATTTAATGAATATTTCAACCATTTGAACACTCAGATGTAGTTGCGTAAAAGTCATTTGGATGGACAGGAGTGGTGGCATTTTAACAGCACAATGATATAAAAGAAAGTTATATAAAGAAATAAACCCATTTGTAATTTTTCCTTCCCCTTGCCCAGTGAGATTTGATAAGAGAATTGTTAAAGAATGGAATCGATAAGCAGATTCGATCATGGAATCGAAATCGCTAAAATCTTGCCAAATCCCACCCCTATTGTCCACAGAAATTTCTGGCTCTTAGGCTCTTCTTAAACCTTCTGTTTAAAAAAAGTTACATGTTAGGTTTTCTCATCCAGGACTCTTGAAAGAGATCGGACCGTACCGTCTTCTGCCGCTTATCCGGGGCTGGGTCGCAGGGGCAGCAGTCTGAGCAGAGACGCCCAGACTTCCCTTTCCCCAGACACTTCTGCCAGCTCCTCGGGAGGGACACCAAGGTGTTCCCAGGCCAGCCGAGAGACATAGTCCCTCCAGCATGTCCTGGGTCTTCCCTGGGGCCTCCTCTCGATGGGGCATGCCCGGAACACCTCCCCAGGGGGGCGTCCAGGGGGCATCCAAAACAGATGCCCGAGCCACCTCAACTGGTTCCTCTCGATGCAGAGGAGCAGCGGCTCTACTCCGAGCTCCTCCCAAGTGACCAAGCTCCTCACCCTATCTCTAAGGGAGCGCCCAGCCACCCTGCGAAGGAAACTCATTTCGGCCGCTTGTATCCGCGATCTTGTCCTTTCGGTCATTACCCAAAGCTCATGACCATAGGTGAGGGTAGGAACGTAGATCGACACCGACGTACACCGACCGCATCACTGCGGAGGCCGCACCGATCCGCCTGTCAATCTCACACTCAAGCACGACGTCTGCCACCTTTTTCCGGTCGAGAACCATGGCCTCAGACTTGGAGGTGCTGATTCTCATCCCAGCCGCTTCACACTTGGCTGCAAACCGCCCCAGTGCCTGCTGAAGGTCCTGCCTTGAAGGAGCCAACAGGACAATATTATCCGCAAAAAGCAGCGATGAAATCCTGTGACTCCCAAACAGGACACCCTCCAGCCCCCGGCTGTGCCTAGAAATTCTGTCCATAAAGATTATGAACAGAACCGGTGATAAAGGGCAGCCCTGCCGGAGTCCAACATGCACAGGGACTGAACAGCCCTTAGCAAAAGGCCTCGGACCCCGTACTCCCGGAGCACCCCCCACAGGGCACCACGAGGGACACGGTTGAATGCCTTCTCCAGATCCACAAAACACATGTGGATTGGTTGGGCAAACTCCCATGAACCCTCGAGCACCCTCCGGAGGGTATAGAGCTGGTCCAGTGTTCCACGGCCAGGACGAAAACCGCATTGTTCCTCCTGAATCCGAGGTTCGACTATCGGCCAAATCCTCCTCTCCAGTACCCTGGCGTAGACCTTCCCGGGTAGGCTGAGAAGTGTGATCCCCCTATAGTTGGAACACACCCTCCGGTCCCCCTTTTTAAAAAGAGGGACCACCACCCCAGTCTGTCACTCCAGAGGTACTGTCCCCAACCGCCACGCGATGTTGCAGAGGCGTGTCAGCCAAGACAGCCCCACAACATCCAGAGACTTGAGATATTCAGGGCGGATCTCATCCACCCCAGCCGCCTTGCCACTGAGGAGCTTGCAAACTACCTCAGTGACCTCACCTGTAATGGATGCTTCCACCTCTGAGTCCTCAGCCTCTGCTTCCTCAACGGAAGACGTGACAGTGGGATTGAGGAGACCCTCGATGTACTCCTTCCACCGCCCGACTATATCCCCAGTCGAGGTCAACAGCTCACCACCTGCACTGTAAACAGTGTCAGCAGAGTACTGCTTCCCCCTCCTGAGGCGCCGGACAGTTTGCCAGAATTTCTTCGAGGCCGACCGATAGTCCTCCTCCATGGCCTCCCCGAACTCCTCCCAGCTCCGAGTTTTTGCCTCCGCCACTGCCCGAGCCGCGGCACGCCTGGCCTGCCGGTACCCGTCAGCTGCCTCAGGAGTCCCACAGGCCAACATGGACCTGTAGGACTCCTTCTTCAACTTGACGGCATCCCTTACTTCCGGTG
>OMLB01060397.1:0-15141 GCA_900302555.1 Myripristis jacobus
ACACACAAAATAAGGAGACAGATATTTAAATACATCGGCTCAAAACATCACAAGTACCAAACTTACAGATTTCTACAGCCTGCAAAAATGAAATAATAATAATAATAATAATAATAATAATAATAATAATAATAATAATAATAATAAATAAATAAATAAATGGAAAAATAAAGAAATTACATTAAATAATAACCATACTAATACTACTACTACTACTACTACTAATAATAATAATAATAATAATGGTTGCTATTTCACCTGTTGTGGTAATATTTGTTTTATTATTAGGAGTAGTAGTAGTGGCAGTAGTAGTAGTTAGAATTAGTTTTGATGTTATTACAATAATTATAATAAAAACTAAGGCATAGCTTACCTCATCTTAAAGATGAGATGTATTTTCATAAGTTTCACTCTGTTCATCCGCACTTTCTTTAAAGCCAGTTATGTCAATCTCTTTAGAATGATCGAACAATAAAAAATATTTGCAGATGGGGCTCAACTGGTATAAATTCTTATCAATTGCTAATTCAGTGTGCATCAATCTAGGTGAAGCCAGCATGACTTTTCTCATCATGCGCTGGTGCTCTTACGCAGAAAGGATTTTCAAATGCCACAGCTGGCAAAATATGGGTTGTGTGGTTGGATACAAAACAAAGAAAACTTCCACGAGTTTAGATTTCCATGATGCTGTGTTCCAGTAACTCAGATGTGCTGCTCAACACTATCATCAGGCTGAGTTGTTGCAGTCTAACATAACAACTTGTTGATGATAGGACTCAGGGAAGTGTACCATATTGACTTTTTCCTTATTTTTGTAATGACTGTGTTGTCTTTGGGTGATTGATTGTTCGTCTGCACTCACAGCTTCCATGCTGTGTTGAAAACAGTTACCACCCACCTGGGATGTGAGACCACAAAGTGTCTTGAATGTTAAACCCCTACAAAAAAAAAAAAGGATAGTTAAATGAAATCCACGTTTAAGAAAAAGAATAAAACACTGCCTCATCATCCACATCCTTTATTTGCATTCACAATCAACACTTGCACTGCAAACAAATTTGTGTAATTCAAGTATATTCCTGCTGTTGTGTTGGCCGGTGGTTGGTATCATGATTCCTTCAGGCTTTTTTTTTTTTCCTAGTCGAGTTGAGCATCAGTCATCAGTGCCCTGCCAGTCCATGGTGAGAGAGCTGCCGGTGCTGGTGTCGTCACAGCAGTCCTCGGCGTCAGAGAAGGACGACATGTAGTGGAGACCCGTCACCCTGTGGTAGCCTCCCTGCAGCGCCTCCGGGTAAGCGGTGAGCTCCATGGCCCTGCGGCTGGACCTGCTCACCGACACGTTCCACATGTCGACCAGCTGGGAACACATGGCACAGCCCATAGCCGTTTGGTGGATTCAAACAAGTCAGAGGAGAGGATACAGGATCATACACACTCACAGCATCTTCAGTGTACATGTGGGGGCACACGGAGCAGTCACACCCTCTGACAGACAGGTAGACAGACGCTTGTAATACATTTAGCTCAAAGACAGACGGACCAGCCACTGCAGATGATGCAGGCAGGGAGACAGACCTCTCTATCACACACACACACACACACCTGAAGAATATATATCAAAACACTGCAGTGTGACTCACACCTCTAAAGAGCGTGCAATAGCGACTGAGTAAATATGTGAAAGCCTGTGAGTAAGTCTTCCCCAGGAATGTGTTTATGTGAGTTTTCCTACTGTCAGAAGCTGTGCCTGCAGGGGAGAAAGAGAGAGTGGCAGGGAGAGGGAGGCGCAGTCGTAGAGCGAGACAGGCAGAGTCCTTCCACAACAGTCTCACATCCAGCCCTGCCTGCAGGGCCCCTCACAGGTTACATGGGTTGTAAGGTCACAGGGTCATAGCCAGGCGTTTTGTGTCTCAAGGCGTTCTCTGTCTCAGAGCGGCCAGACATGCAGTGTAAATATTTACTTGAGTCCCTTATTGAAAATGCACCGAGGCAGGGTTCACAGAGAGAGGAGTTGATTCAGTGCATTACTCTCTGTACACTCAGCCTTTGTTCAGTCCGGGAGACAAGTCATCTGGTGACTCTCTCCTCACCGTGCACTGCGGCACATAGCTGTCGCTTCAGCTGTGCGCAGGCTCATCACAGTGCCCTTTTCATCGCTGTTTCCAGGTCTTGTCACTCTGATAAATAAGAGGGCATCTTGTGCATCATGTGCAGCGGATGAAGTTTCTTGCTGAGTCTTGTCTTCAATCAGAGTTTACACGATAAGCCATGGCTGTCACCTAGGACAAAAGGAAGCCTGAGAGAAAGAAATGGACAAAGTGTTGAGGTCCATCCAAATACCAGCGAGCTGCAATATTCTTATCAAGATTGCCACTCTCCAACAAAAACATTATGAAGACAGGTACGGCTTGCACACCATTGCAGCAAACATCCTTTTTCACTTTTTTTGCCAAAAGGAATAGCTAGTGGTGCTGTGTACACAGTAGGGAGGGGTACCAACATGTATTCTCAGCCAAAATGGGGTAATCACTGAGGTGTGTGTAATCTGGAACATAAAAAATGTATGCCTGAGCCCAGCTGAATCCAGTTTGCTCTGACAACAAGAGTAGACAGAGATTACTTCCACAGTTACTGACATTACATACTGATGTTTCTACATACACATGCTGCTGTAGACTCATCTGATATGTGAATCTGTTGTGAGTCTAAATGACTGAGCAGCAGAGTCATAGAAGGTGCTGCTTCAGTGACCCATCAGAGAAACCAAAAAAAAACAGTTTGGCTACAGAGGAACCCGCGCAGTGGAATTTTCCTCCCACGGAGAGGCTGTGCTGGCATTGACACAGACATTTTCATACGTAATTGGTAATTATTCCAGTTGAACGGAACAGATCGCTACTTGCTCTCCCCAACCTAGACTGTCTGACCTTCTGTCTGGATAATGACATCATGCAAAGCTGACTGGCATAAAGAAGAGCCATTAAGAGAACCGCCAATAATGTTAATCATCGGTGGTGAGAGGGACAAGTGGTCTGCTACTGCTTGCCACACCCATCCCATCCCGCAGCAGGAGCATCCTTATCAAAGCCAGCCTCGCATTTTTTTTCTCACACACACCTTCAGATCACTGCTGGATCCTTGCTCTATAGGCTGGTGCTTGATAATCAGTGTAAAACTATCAGTGTTATTCATCATTATTGTGTAGTTCCCTAAAATGGATCATACACTGCTCAAGCGAGCTCCCCATTGTGGATATAACCTTGACACCTGCAATCTGTTACCATGTGCCGAGTGTATGGAGAGCTCAGGCACGCTCAAGCAGCAAAACACACACGCTCATGTTTTGAGATTGTGGACGGATGCAGCAGCTGCATTTGTGTGTGTGTGCATCTGAGAGCAATCACATTAATCTAAGAGCCCATCCCCTAAAACTGAGAAATGCAGATTTGTTTCAGGATTTTTTTTCTCCATCTTACCTGTCTTGTGCAGTGTGTTAGCGCTCCTGTCTCCAAGGAAGCTCAGGGTGTCCATCATATCCTCTCATCAGCGAGCTCTCCTTCCTCCGCTCCCCGTCTGCTTCAGTCTGGGCTCGCCAGATACAGCACAGCATAAGTAGGGGACTTCAGATGACATCATAGCTGCCCACTTGCTGTGGCTTTCTCTGCACTTCTCTGAACCACAACAGATCAACAACATTGTTCACACACACACTCACTCATTCACTCACCCTCTCTCTGAAATACACATATTTTTACTAATTTCTAAAAGAATGGTACCAAAAAAATGAGGAATCAGATGAGATACTTTTACCCAGCGTGCATTAAGGGACAGTGCCTCTCTGATTTTAAGAATTATTTATCACAGAGATGAACGTCAATAAGGTCTGTGTGTCAGTGAGTGACTTTAAACATAATACTGTCTGCCTATTAAATATATGGAGGAGTATTAAAAGAATGCACCATCATTTTGGGTAAAATACCGACTTACCCAGACTGAGACCAAGATGTTCAACACCATTTTCACTTCTGTATGTCCAGTGGGTTGGTTCCAATCGGTAGCATTTCGTGTTAGCTTAGCATGAAGACTTGCAGTCTATGGGAGCTGTTAGCCTGGTGTATCATGTGTATTTGAAATATATGTCTTGGGAAAAGAAAAAAAAAAAAGATGGTGGAACTAAAACTGCCAAACACATGTATTTAGTGCAAGGATCTCTCATTTTGTGCATTTGACATATATCTCAAATGTACAATACACTGTGTAAATAAGACAGCTTAGGAGTTGCTGTAACATTTTTTTTTTTCACTTTCAGCTTTATGCTAAGCTAACATAAAAAATGCTACCCATAGGAATCAAACCACAGGACATACAGAGGTGAAAATGGTATTGAACATTTTGCCTAAGTCTGGGTAAGGAGGGTATTTCACCCAAAAAGGTTTGAGCACTCCTTCAAATATGAAATATGGTTTAAAATTATTATTTTACTGCCACTGGGTAATGTGTTTGTCTTTCTTTACTTGCCTCTTTGTTTTCATTGGGATCCAAACACAGCCCTTCAGTTCTAATTAAACGACTGGAAAATAAAACCCATCAAAAGGTGTGCGAATGAAAGACCAGGCATTTTTTAATCAGGTATCCAGTCATCAGTAATTATATCAGTTACACAGACATTCAGACATCCCACTGGATTCAGAGGAACCAATTTAAGTTTCATTTTTTCATAGCGTCATCATCATGACCACAACAACCACACACAGTAAATGCAAGGAAAACAGTCAGTTAAGTTCTGTTATGCTTTCTGATGAACAAGGAGTGGCATGATACAGTTGATGAAGTCTGCCCAACCACAGCAAGCGTTTATTTTCAATCAGCGAAAAGTTCGATGGAAATGTGACGTTCATAGCCATGTGCTGCAATACAAGCAAACATAAATTCAGAGGTGCGGATGATTCAGATGCTATCACTGAACTTTTCTAAACATCGCAATCGCTGCACCAGTTTCTGTTGCAAGCTGTCAAAAGTCTTTAGCGTGACAGCATCCAAACCTCTCTGATGATGCAGTTGAAGACGTGCAGATAAATCTTTTTTTTTTTCATTGCCCTCACACGAAATAAAACAACATTCCCACAGAAGTAATCTTTTCACTTATAGACACAATTTGGACAAAAAAAACAACAAAGACCTCAAAAAGAAATAAGTATTTTCTCTTGCTTAAACTAATAAATAACTCTTTGGACACATTAACAAAAACATTTTGGATTATGTATTTTGGATTATAGTTTGGTCATCTCGTATTTTAACATACTATGCATTACAAGGGGAACGTTTTGCCCCCCTAGACTATTGCACCTTTGAATATCTCAGCAGATTTGATAAATGTAACCAAAATCAAAAACTTTGTTGGACAAGTGGATTGTCAACAAGCCTGTCTTGTTTAGCCACACTCTTCTGAAGTTCACAAGTGTGCAAACAACCTAAAAAGACATTTTCACATCCTCTAATTCATGGTCACGTTGAATTAAATGGAAGCCCGTTCGAGTACCATCCTCATCTTTAAATAATTTACCATACTTAATGTGCTTCCACACCGCAGGAACATGCTGTGGAAAGGATAATTTTGTTTGCTGCATTTGGGAAAACCCACAACCAATTCTGCCGGGTTTAAACAACTCTTATGGGAGCGATCATAATGATACGACTGTTTCATCAGCAGTGTAATGTTTGGTAAGAGAGACATAATCTAATTCCATTTTCCTGATCCCCATTACTTATTTCTAACTGATCTTTGAATAAAACAGCTGGGAGATTCAACGGCACAAAGATGAATTGACCACAAAATGGGAAAAGAAGTCAAGAGGGTTGAATATTTGTATAATGCACATAGTGTAGTACAATATTAGTATAATTGCAATTGGCAGTTAGGGTGACTGCCGCATGGTTACCACTGGTGTCGGGTTTAAATCATACCTCCAGTTGGCATTTGAGACTGAGTTATTTGCAAAAATTTGAATATACCATGGCCACAGGTTAAATATTAAAGTACTTGTTATAATTATTCATATTTGCAAGCAATGTTCACCTGAGGGATGTTGTGTGCTCATTTTTGTTAATCAAAACCCCCTGCAGTCATTAAAGCAAACTCCACTCTTACCTATGTGGAGACTTCATGGTGTGAGCTAAATGACGATGAACTAGTCCAGTGATTATTACAGATTGTTCGTGGTATAAAACAATTTATAAAGACATTGACTGACACAGAAAAAAAAAACTCATTATGAAAAATAATTTTTACAAAGGCATGTTTTTCCCCATTCAATTTCCTAAGTGTTTTCCTTTTCCTTTTCACAACTCCTGTGTCAGCTGCTTTACTGTTTGCTCTTACTGTCAGGGCCGCTCTTTATTTTACTGCTCTTTTTTTATTAGATCATGTCCTGTCCTGTCAGTGTAATAATATTACAATGCAAGATCCAGAGGATTAACAGAGGCCAGCTGTTTGCCTGTGGATTCCCCCTCATCGTCAGTGTGTTGCAGCATGTTGCAAACATGAGCGAGTTAGCACAATGTCAGGGAGAGCTGGCAAGTCTCCGTTTCCTTCTCGAAGGGTTGTACTCATTTTACTAGCGTACAAAACTGTCTCTGTGTGTCAATTAAACTAATAAAAAAGAGCAATCTAGGACTAAAATATGGCCAAAGCAGAAAGTTAAGAGTAAAGCAGAGATAGTAAATGAACAGGATGACACATTAGTCAAATGAATGATAAAAATTAAAAATTGCCTTTGTAAGGATGGGGACAGAGTAGTGGAGACCTGCTGGAGTTTTTATGGGCCTGATATCTTTATAAATTGTTTCTTTTAATATCTATTATCCAATCAATAATAATCAATCACCGAACTAGGCAAAAAGACACAGAAAAGCAATTATTATTTGAATTTTGCCATGGATGGTTAGCTGAGCACTCAGCCACCACTCCTGTTCCAATAATGTGTCAAAACCTGGTAGCCAAGGATGCCTATAAAAATCGGTATAATAAAGTAGGCGATGATATTATTTATTTAAAAAAACAAAGAGAGATACAGAAGGATATAGGTTTTTAACTCAGTTGTGGGAAAATTCCACATTCATAAAAACAAACGGACTGACCCAAATTTTATCTCATTTTAGAAATAAAGCTGGCCCAATACTCTTTAGTGTGAACTGTTGTGTTGTAGAGGTGTTTTGTGGTTAAAATGAATTACAAAGATTCAGAAAATACACTAAAATACACTAAAGTCTATATGAATTCTGGTGTGCCATTAGATGAGATCTTAATTACAGTGAGATGGAGCTATTAAAGTAGTTTGGTTTTTAAGTGTACAGTATTTAATCAGCATTCACCCCTAAATTATTGACAGTAGCAGACATGCTAGCAGCAGCTGGCACTAATCAAATGACAGGTAATTGACGAGTGGTTGCCAAGAAATTTGCTTGCTACATACAGTTGGGACTGTCTTCCTGAAAGTCAGCAGCGAGCAGAGCACAAATGACGAAAGATAAAGATGGAAAAACATGACCATGGTATAAGCAGGGTAATACACTCCATGATGTTATTTAATTAAAGGTGCATTGGGCAACATTGTAAGTTGGCGCCTCAAACAGGCAGCGAGAGGTAACTGTTTTCAAATTCAATAATTCTCAGAAGTCGTTTAGCGATATCATTAATTGCACATCACACCCTCATGTTTACCAACCCAACCCAAGTCTGAAACGGGCTTTTACCAAAGAATACCAAAGGGATGAGAGAAGGCTGTGATCACAGAACTTGAATGTAGTAGAACAGTCATTGCACTGATGCTGTGGTCATATTATACACAGTCGACTGTACAGCATATAGGCCTTCGGTTGATGGATGGTTGGTGACGAGGCATTGGCAGAGGATTAGCAAAGACTGTGTTTCTCCTATTAGATTCCTCCTTCAATCAACATCTGCAAACTAGCAAACCTTTAGTTAATACAGCTCCTGAAATGCTACAGTGCTACGCCAGCGGAAACACAAGGTGTCTTTCCACTGCTTCGATCGTTGCTGTAAAACCTCTCACATGACTTATTGCAAGTTGGATTATACGTAATTAAATTATACGGAAGCTAGTTATTAGCGCCCGGTGCCATCGTGACGGTACATATAGAAATTGCCACCACTCCAACCATCCTGGTATGTTGATTTGAATGGAAGAGTTTGTTCTACTTCATGCAAGTTCTGTGGATGTAACATTAGAGAATCCACAGTATTTAGCGATTTGTATTTTGCATTGTAGTTTTGATTTTACAAACCCAATAACAGAATTATATTTGGGCAAATGCACTGTCTCAATTAAAGGGGTTAGGATGCTCTTCTTTGTTGCAGCCCCACATTGTGATTTTGGTTGGTATTTTGACTCATAGATATTGCCTAGTGCAGATTTGACAGTAATGCAATCTGCATGAGCAATCCTCATCGACCCCATGCTGTGCTTTAATTATTGTTTTATAAGCACACATCTCATAGTGTATTATCCCTTACAAGGTGCGGTTAAGTGGTGATATGAAAGTTCAATAGGAAATTTGGCAAAACATATTTTTCTTTGCCACATTGTTACGAAAGTGATACAGTAATTTTATTTTCATAATAACACTGCCCTCTCCTGGCTTGAGGTGTTAGTGCGTTAGTGGTGATTTTTCGGACAGATGCTAAGTTTCCCTCCCTTTTCTGCCTCAGCATTGGTGGTTTGTAGAGTTTTCCCTTGCTGTCCTTTGTCTTTGTGAATTCATCTGTTCGAAATAATGATCTATATGTACAAGATGACTTATAAATATACTGGCAATGCTGCGTGAGAATATCAACCTCAGTATAAACGTAATATTTGTAAAGTAATATTAAAATATCTTGCTAAGATGGTAACGTTTTTTGGGCAATATTCTTCCACAATCCCTCTACGGAGTTACCACTGTAAGCTGTATTGTAAGAGCATTATATTCTTTTTTATCAGCTTCTTCTTGCATTGAATTGCTATCCCTCTAGTCTTCTGTGTTTCTTAAGGAAATGGATTCTTGTAAAATGTGCCTTTTTACTCTATATATCTACATGTGTATATGCCTTTGTATGTATGTATGCTAATGCCAAGACTGTCCTTTTCTGGACAGTCTTGGCAGAGTAAGAGTCTGCCAAGACGTCTGTAATTTTAACCACCTAGCATTGTTATTATCTTTGCCTGATAATAACTGGGTACCTGCCAGAACACAGGCTCCTGTCAATGAATTGTCATATATCAGAAATAAGGAGTTAAAGTTACATGCAATGTGAAACTCCCAACATAAATTACTCTGAGAGGGGAATTTTTAAACATGTTCATGCATGTGTCACAGTCTGAAAATAAATTGCTTTTGATACAGTTCTGTCATCTATTCAATCATCATTTCACCGATTCAAGCAACTTCCATTCCTGAGGAGCTCAGTGTAATATAGTTATACTGTTTATTTAAGGTGGGAGGTGCAGAGTATAGATTGTTGATTCCCTCACTGAGCTGAGACCCACCACAGTGAGTGCAGGCAACTTGTTGCTAAAGAAGCAGCAAATTGTGGGTACATCTATATTACAAATAGGCAAACAATGGCAAGCATGTCTTCAAATGTCTTTTGGTTGGTGCCTCCAAATGAAGATAAATGTACAAGTGACAGTCATCGAGCAAAGCATTTACACCACCATCCCGCTCGGCAACACGGCCTGTGACCCCGGTTGTCTGCCTGCCTCAGCCAGAGTTTGCATTATGACACCTAGTTACTACAGCAGCCACTGAAACACCATAGCTACTGAAAACAGCTCAATCTTATTTTACATTGCAACACTGAGGATCAGAATTATTCAATAAATAAACTACAATACATGACATTTAAGTACCATTTTGTCTTCTTGCGACAGGGCATCAGAATAATGCGTTGCTACATTTACAAAGTGCTCATGACAAGGCTTCTTCACCAAGGTGCAAATTCCTCTTTTTCCTGTGAGGGCAGGAGTAGAAAGGAAGTCAGATGGCCTGCAGATAATGAGAAAGAAAAACTAAGTTGAGAATAGACTGAGAAGTAGTTATGGTGTATCATTACTCTCATCCACATGCGTAGCTAATCTTGCTTCTCTGCTGCCCGGCAGGAATGTGTGAGCTCATGGGGCTGATGTGAGCAACGTGGGGAGATGCATGTTACAGGAGCCAGGGCACTTCCAGTAAAAGTATTGTTTACAATGGAAAAAATTAGACCTCTGATATTGAGCAAGAAATATCAGAGCCCATAAAAAAATCCCACATGTTTTTGCTACTTGTAAAGGTATTTAAAAAGAATGATTGTTTGTGATTGTGTATTAGTTTGTGAGTCCTCAAGTTAACTGTTTCTGACTGTGAGTAATGTTTCTTAACAACACAAAGACTCCCACCTCTCTCTGTATCTCAAAGTGCTCTGGTTTCTGCCTCAATCTTCCTCTCTCCATGAAGACTGTCGGGATCGGCTGGAACCACCGTCTGCCTCACTGCAATCTCAGGGCCTCCGCCGTAGATGCCCAACAGATACTGCCACGTCTCCTCGGAGATCTGACCATAGTCAGCACCTGAGGTCAGACATGCACATCACCACTTTTTACAGGATGTCTACATATATCAGAAAGTTAAATTTAATGCTATGTATGACCTTTTCACAACAGATTTTAGCAAAACTTGAGACGTGTTTCAGGACAAATCATCATTTTCTTATTCAAAGAAACATTGCAGGAAAGTATAAAGGTCAATTCTACATGTTTTGTTCAGTGCAGAGGTCAGTTTTAGGTAGGAATATGATTGGTTATTTACTAGATTACTCCAGGAACTGGTGGGATAACGATTTCCTTTAAGTTAGACAACAAGCAGCTACTGTAATACGTCTGACCAGGACTTTTTTTCCATAGAACATGGGACAGATTAAGTACTAGGATTTTCTTGATTTTCTCTCTACAAATAAGATTATTAAGTAAAATGTGTGTTGGTTTCATTTAGTATGGAAGTTTTCCCAGCAGTAAGTGTAGCAGGTGAGTATAAAGGCAGTATTAGCTTTCATTTTATATCAGAAATGGTGACTCTGATTCAGAAGATTGCGACAAAAAAAAAAAGAATACATACATAAACTTAAAAAAGAGAAATAGATAGAAGATTGACATTACATAAAGTGATTATGCTTTAATTAAGTCCCCATGAATTAAAATGTAATATTTATAAAATTCAACACATTTTAAAACTTTTTAAGGACTTGCAGACACCCATTTTAAACTGGTTTTATACCAGTTCCAGGTGCTCCTCAACAAGATGAAGAATAGTTTAATTTCACTATAATAACTCAGTTCGATAGAAATTGTTTCAATACAAAAAAATATGAATGATTATTTCATACATTTTTTGTACTGAAACAAATACAAAAATATCCCACCACCCTTAATCTATCTGTCAGTGCTCAGGTATGACATGTGAATAATTTTATACTTAATGCAAACCAAACTATCTTTTCATAATAAGGTGCCAAGGGCAGAATCAGCTCAAACTGAGTTGTCAGCCTAGTCAAAGTCAACTTGGGGGTACAGAACATGAAAAAGACTAAAAACCTCTGAACTAACATGCTGGGGTTTTTTGTCTCCACTGCACCTTTTACGTTTTTTACAACAGTGATACCACCACTGAGGCTCACCTTGCTTGAGTTGTATGTGTCCTCCTTTCATAACACAAATTTTACTGTTGTCAATGGGACCAGGAGGCTCTGAAAAAAATACCATGAAAATATTTTGAAAATATCTATACAGACAGGAAGCACAGGGCCATTTATGCACTGCTGCATTTACATAGCTGTGGTACTGTACCATTGTCTTTGCCCTTAACAAAGCTCTCCCACTCTCTGAACCACTGCATGCTGATACACAGGATGACTGTAGGCGCCTCCTCCGCCTGGAACTCTTTATTCAGCTGCAGACAAGAGAAAACTGCTCATTCAACATACACCACAAGGGAACGATACACACATTTTCTCTCACACAATCCCTTACAGCATATTAAGGATGTAACAGCTCATTTTTTTCACAGTTTGATTTGTGCTGTGATTTTTAGACCATGGTTCAGTTTATATTACTGTGTAGCTTGAAAAAAATGAACAGAATTCAACTTTCTTTTTAATTTAAAACATTTACCAAGAACTCGGTATAAAAAGTTAAATGGAGCTTTTGCCAGAATGCACGGCAGTCTGTAAATGCTGGAAATGCTGCACAATGTAGAAAAACGACGACTTTGTATGTGGCTTGTGGAAATCAGACCTAACTTTCTTACAAGTCAAAAGAAGTGTTGACTGTCGTTCCATTGCTAAAGTGATTGCTGTAAATTAACATGATGATATTTTTTAATCACATACCAGAAATGTGATGAAACAATAAATAAATCATAGTTCAACATATGTACACCATGTTGAACCAAGGACTAACGAATCACAGCTTTCCGTTTTGATACTTAAACGTTAAGAGCCCCCATACCTTGATGAAGGTGTCTATTTCCACTTTTCTGCGTTTAGCCAGAGCTTCAATCTCCACCTGGCAGATAGCACACATGTACAGATGGTTGACTGCAGGACCGCCTCCAAAACTTGGGACAGAAATGCAGACAGAAAATAAACAGATAGGAAGATAGACAGACAGACACAGATATGTTAAAAGGTATTTTCCTGGTTTTACGCCAATCTCAAAATGTCATCAATTGCTTCACTGTAGAGGTATGTGGCCCTCAGTTTGCAGGGAAGGCATCTGAACATCTTTGAACAGCTGTGGTTGAATAATTATTGCATGTAATTTATTTGATAATCACATTTTGTTGTGTTCCCTGCAAACTGGATGCCTCTTTGACTATCTCACTTACTGATACGGCTGTTTGTGACATATTTACCTGTTGTAAAGGTACTCCCACACATTCTGGGGAAGTATGACAACCAGGTCATCTATGTAGTGGTATTTGTTAGGCGGGATCCCTGGACAGAGAAAAAAATATACTTTAGGGGTTAAATGTCCCAATCTTTCATCATTGACATAAACGCCACATTTATGTTGTCAGGAGGATAGTTAGGAATCTCCTGACGTTTTTGATAGAATACAGACATAGTTGATGGTGAGTTTAGAAAGCTAGAGAAATAATGTGCACAACTGCATTTGGCAAAGTAAATGTCAACCCTGTCAATCTTCTACAAGTATAAATAGTCATTTGGAGCTACATAATAATACATTTATTATTAACTGGCATGTGTAAATGTGTATCTGGATATAAAGAAACACATATTTTCATGATGAGAGGACAGCGGATTTGGATCTAAGGCCTTTTTTATTTACAATAAAATATGTTAGATACATATTATATACCACACACCTCCATGCTGACAAAGAAATGTATGGTTGCTGATGGGGCCTGGCTCAGTGAAGGTGTTGAACTTATTAAGCCATTCTCGGGAGATATAAAACTGCAGCAGGCTGGGCTCCTTCATATTGGCTAGAGCCACAACCTTCTGCCTCTCCCTCACTGACTCCTCACTGTTCTTCCTGCACACAGCCAGGAAACATACACAAATAGTCAATGTTAAAATGGTAATCAAATGTCACATTTGATATAAATGTTCAAACATTCAGAGTCGTCCATAGCTCACCTGTAGAACAACACGTAGGCCTCTGCGTTCTGCACCACTGTTTCATGGACTTCTGTTACATATTGGTCATCAAACTCATACCACTGGCCATTGATCACATTCTGACAGTATGCTATGTAGTGTCCACCTGGAACAGCAAAGGGAGTTGAACGGATGAGAAGAGCAATATAAAAAGTATGTACACTACCGGTCAAAAGTTTGGACACCCCTTCTCATTCAATGTTTTTTCTTTATTTTTACTACTTTCTACATTGTAGATACATACTGAAGACATCAAATATATGAAGCAAGATATATGGAATTATGTAGCAAAGAAAAAATTGTTAAATAACTCTAAATATGTTTTATATTTTAGATTCCTGTGCAAAAACCATCAAGCGCTTCAACGAAACTGGCTCACATGAGGACCGCCCCAGGACAGGAAGACCAAGAGTCACCTCTGCTGCTGAGGATAAGTTCATCCGAGTCACCAGCCTCAGAAATCGCAAGTTAACAGCACCTCAGATTAGAGCCCAGATAAATGCCAAAAAAAGTTCTAGTGGCAGACACATCTCTACATCAACTGTGCAGAGGAGACTGCGCGAATCAGGCCTTTATGGTCAAACAGCTGCTAAGAAACCACTACTATTTTACAGCGAATATTCTAGTTACAACATGATTGAGCTAGCAAAGCAGTTTTGTGTTGCTATGTGTGGTATTTATTCAGTTTGGGAAAATCACGATGTCTAGAAAACATGATAAGCCCAAGTTGGCTGGCTGACAAGGACTAGTTAACGTCAGATCTCATGTTATTTCCACTGAAACGGAGAGAATACCGGCAAAAAACTTTTACATTTTGAGAGCAAAGTGCCAACAATGTGAATACATTTGATTATACATTTTATTTTGTTGGCAATAGCTGTATAATCGCATTACTACATATATTATCACAATAATGCTTAATTCAGACATTTGCTAAGTGTCCAGGAACAGCGACATGACGTGCCCAGTCGACCACATTTCAGCCAAAATGTGTTGCCTAAATTTTATGAAGACGTGAAGGCTAAACTACAAGAGGACTGAAGCAGCGCAAAGTTCACTGCATTAACTACAGATGGACATTATATCACTGACAACTGGGTAATTAAAAACCTGTTCTTCAGACACGCGGTGTGTATGAAAGTCACACAAGTGAACATCTGTCGGAAATACTACAGGCAGAAAAGTGGTAAGAAAAGTGTTATAGTAATGTTCATGTTCTTTATTGCAATGCAACATTTTGTTAATAAAATCCAGAAATTTTTTCTAGAAGTTTTTAAAACGTTTCTTTAGTAGTTTTTGAAAACCAAGGTTTGAACCGAACCTTGATTCAAAAACCAAAGTTTGAACCGAACCATGGGTTAGGTAAACCGTTACACCCCTACTACCTCATGAAGCTCATCAAGAGAATGCCAAGAGTGTGCAAGGCA
>OMLB01060401.1:0-20340 GCA_900302555.1 Myripristis jacobus
CTAACAGACAGGGGAGAAGAATGGCAACTGGGAGATGAGAGAGAGAGAGAGAGAGAGAGAGAGAGAGAGAGAGGGGGCGAGAGAGGGAGAGAGAGGGAGAGGGAGAGAGAGAGAGAGAGAGTCACTCTTCCTAGAGATTTGCTCCCAGTGAAAAGGCTGAGATAAGAAGCGCCTCCATTGTGAAATGTCCTTTTCATGTATGTGGCTCTTAAATATCAACGCTGGCCCAGTTTTTGTGGCTATATCTGAAATGTCAGTTTGGACAGTAGGAAAGGTTTTTCTAGCATGCAGAATATTTGTGTCATTTCATGCATTTGTGTGTATGTATATATTTACGTGCATATGTATGTTTAGTTGCCTCTGGCCTGTTCAGTTTTGTCCATCCTCTAGAGGTATTTTACTGAGGAGAGCCTCCCTTTTAGCAGTCTATCCTATATGAATGCATTTGCATTAATTGCCATATGGTAATCAGTCTGCTCTCCATATCTTTATATGTTCATACAGTCTGCTAACCTTCAGATGTCTTGCTTTGCCATAGCTGTATCCATAACTGAAACGATACAGTCACAGTATTCTGGTTTGCTGTTTTGCCACGAACAAAATTAGAATAAACATTATCCCTTTTTTCGTTATTTAAGCCACAAATTGGCAATACGCACGCAGCCCACACGTTCAGTGGCTCCAGCACGTTTACTTTCCAAAAAGCAATGGTTTCAGCAAATCTGTTGTGTGTTGTGCTTGTGTGCAGGATGCAGTCACTATCTGCACACTGGGGATTGGCACGGCGTTCGGGGAGTCCATCCTGGACAACACGCCGCGTCACGCTACCATCGTCAGCAGGGAGACCAGCGAGCTGCTGCGCATCGAGCAGAGAGAGTTCAAGAGCCTCTGGGAGGTAAGGGAGAGAGAGAGAGAGACACAGAGAGAGAGAGACAGAGAGAGAGAGACAGAGAAGGGGGAGCAGGGAAAGAAGGAGAATCACTTTACCTAATGGAGTCTCTTTCATTCTAAAATAAAAATCACAAAAAACAGCTTCCCTGTGACACTGCACTTTTCAGGCTCATCCCGCCCTCTGCTGTACTTCTCTCTTTAATCACAAGGGGGCTGTCCGCCATAACTCAACCTCTCATCTCTCTTCCTTGGATACACACCTTAAGTAGGCGGACAGAGAGGGAGATCAAGAGTGTGTGTCAGAGTGTATCTATGTGTAGCCTCTGTGTGTGTGTGTGTGTGTGTGTGTGTGTGTGCGTCTCTGTAGTTCTTGCTGTTTATTTACCATTTTCAGAGCCTGCTGTGGCTTCAGGCAACGTTTACAGTGATGCACCAAACAACACAAAAGATATGAGTGCAAAATGATTATGTGAGGGCAGAGAGGCATGGGGAGTTTCATCTAGATAAGTGTAAAGATTTCTGGGCCACTTTTTATTGTGTTAGAATGCCAAGGAAGAGGAATACGGACAACATTATTTCCCCAGTCACCCTGGCTTAATGTCCGGTAAAGCTGCATGAGCATTGTTTTTATTTTATTTTCTGTAAACAGGATAGTGTGGATCCTCTTTGTAAACGATACAGTCAGGCGGTCCCCTCTCCCAGTGTGGGAACAAGATAAACAGCTGGGTAGATTTAGTTTATTGCACATGAACCACATTATTCTACAGACAAAGTGAAATATGGAGCAGAAAGTGCCTTATATTACATGGAAAAAGTGGTCACAGTCAGCCAGTGAGTTGACCCATAAAACAAAAAAGCTCTGAAATAAAAACTATCTATAGCCGTGCTGCTGCCAGAGTGGGAGGAAGCAAAGGTTTACAAAAACTCTTGATGCACAGATGGAGGTGTTTAGATCTCACTTTTCACAGCAATTCAGATCTCCTGTATTGCTTGCTCCATACTTAAGATTCTACCGTAGATCAGTGGAAACTGAAATAGAGATGAAGTTCAGGAGATCAGGTCTGAGCTTTTGTACTTTAACTACCAGCTCTCAGCAGAATTGGAGAACAGCTGTGGAAATGAAATAACAAGACGAAAGATATTCTTGTTATGATGTAGCTAAACTGCATAAAAACTGATCAAATGAAAGAGCTCAAACAAGCTTTCCTCTTAAGATAATGGACCCATTTTTTTCAAGGTTGCAGACTGCACTTTGGAACAACAACGCGTAAACAGATTGACTGCATTAATAGTGTTGTCTTACGTAATAATAGTTTTAATAAGTGGGTCATGGTTAATATACACAAGCAGCTGCTGCAAGGATCATGTCACCTTTCGCCCCAAAGCCTCTTATAGTAATGAACAGTCATACATACATTAGAGATATTACGTAAGGCGCTCACAGCTCACAGCTCTTTTTTTTATCGAGCTCTGCATCGACCAGACGTCAAATTGTCAAAAACAAAAAAAATCTGAAGACTCCCCGTGCACAGCAGTGCCTCTCTCCTGGGTGCAAGCTGGCGCAGGGAAGCAACACGTGAAATGTGTTGTTCACGCCTTCTACTTCTTCTTTTTTTTTTTCTTTTAAATCTTTTAATACAATAGTGTCAACCGTGGTATCCTGGTGTGTGGTGGAAGACTCTTTTTTCTTTACTGCAGACATCAAATTGTGTTGATATTTGAGTCCTAGAGATAACAGGCAATAAAATTTGGCCTGTGCGCTTGCTGTGTTGCTTGAATTGGCTTAATGGCTGCCTCCTCCCATGGGGCCTCCTTGTTGGGTTTGGGTTAAGGTCAACATGCATGTAAGGTACGATCATCGTGCGGATCTGAATTGAAACTGAACTGATAAACGCTGTCAAGGCCCATGATTCCTGCCCTGCTCTTTGGTCAGACTCTTAATTCCGCCGTGTTTGCCTCGGTGGTTTCCTCACATGTGATTTTCAAAATAATAATCATTATGTGGTACCTGACAGACCCCTGTGGAGAGATCCTTGTTTTTTTCCCTCTCCCCGACCTGAACCGGCAAGGAGGACGCTTCTCTTGCCAACATGAGCTTTAACCAAAACATTTATCCTTTCTCAGTAAATTCACTAGTCCACAACCGTCCAGGGTGACTTTGGACTTGGCTTGTTATTCGCACGAGACAGTTTGAAATGTGATCTGTGCATTTTTTCCTCAGTCACGGGGCTGTGCATAAGAGAGTCTGATGAGTGAAAATTGGCAGATAACCAGTCAGTTTTCCAGTACTATGAACACCAGTGAACTTTTTAAACTGGATTTTTTTTCTTTACTTTTTAAGGGCACACATAGACTTCATAAAGAACATTTGGGTTTGGACTTGCCATATATAGCATATGGATCAAAAACTATCACCCGTCTACCAATACAAAATAAAACTGGCATAAGGAACAGTAGTCAGTGAGGATATGTGAAAGAGATATGACATTAGCAACATAATTACATCACTGTTTAGAAGTTATTGTGAACATGTTTTTGAACACCGTAAATATGCCCTCAAAACAGATTAGGCTCTTTTGATAGCTACTCTCAGCATCCTTACACAACGGATTTGTGTATTTGTGAATTTTGGAAACTATAATGACCTCCTCAGTATTATTGTTTCATGAATATAAACTGAGTTTCATGCAGCGTGGTATTGTGTCCCTGGCATGCTGCATTTCCAAATAAATACGAGCCAAGAGAATAATTGGTTATTACATCGCCTATCTTTCTATCGTATTAATGTGCTCGCCGTGTGTTTATTTGTCGACTAAGTGCACTCAGCCTCCCACTCTGCCGTCTATTTTAGGATGAGCAGAGATAAAGCAGGAAACAGTGCCCGAGGTTGTACTCTTTTTTAAATCTTATTCAGCTCATAGTAAAAGGATCATTGTGTTGTCTGTGTGTATGCATGCATGGATTAATTTGTGTGCATGTGCTTGTGTGCAGCGAGCGCTGGAAAGCCGGGATGAATGCAGTGTTTGATGAAAGGATGAAAGAAAAAAAAAAGTGCCGCTCCATAATTTCAACACCGAGTGAAAGTGATATGAATAAACACCATGGAAATGGAAAAACGGCTTGTTTTTGACAGATAGGTGTAAACAGATCTCAAACACTTATTGCCGATGGGTTGCCTGGCGCTTCAGCTTGGGCTCTGGGTTATGGCAAGCTGGCATTGTGTCTGTCTCTATCCATCTCTCTCCTTTTTTATTTACTCCTCTGCCCTTTTCACCACCCATAAGTTTCTCTTGCCCGCTTCCGCTCTCCTCTGTTGGACTCTGGCACATCGTCCCTCTCGCCAAACGTAGCAGAGTGTCCGCCCTCCCTCTCTTTCCTCCGGCCCTCCTCCCTCTCCATCCCCACTCTCACTACTCTGCTTTTCTTTGCCTCTCTCTCTCCTGCTCTCCCCCTACTAGAGTAGCACAGTCATACGGAGGCTCGGATCACCGTGGTAACCTGGAAGAGAGAGAGGTTGGGTTGTCGGCCAGCACAGAGACAGAGAGCGAGAGAGAGGGACTGGGGTGACTGTTTTAAAGGGAACAGTGTGTGTGCATATGTGTGTGTATGTGAGAGAGCGGCTTGTTTGGAGCAGGATGCTATCCGGTGGCGTGTGTGTGTTGAGTTGTAAAGGAGCAGAGGGCACCTCTCTTGGGTTTTAATCCCCCCAGTGTTAGGCAGCTGAGTGTGTTGCTGCAGGTGAGTTGGGCTCCTTTTATTATCACAATTTGTCTGTGTGGTGTTTATATATTCCACTCTATATTTCTTTCTGTGTTTTCTCAGATGTAGATTCACCATGCAAAGTTAATGATTAACTTGAATTTTGTATTTTGTATTTTTTTTTTAACTGTAAATGTGCTGTAGAAACAAATCTGACTTGACTTAATGACTTTGATTCCAGCAAGTTTTTGTAATGGTTTTCACATCATATTACACATTTTACAGAGTGGGAGTGATAGACTGATCATATTCCTATCTAGTGTGTGTTTGTGTGTGTGTGTGTTTCCTCGCAGTCCTCAGTAGTTATGGGATGCCTGGTGTTGAACTCAAAAGCAGGAGAGCGCACACGCTTTCAGGTTCAAAGTTAACTTGATGCATGCACAAGGAAGGTGGTGTGTGTGTGTGTGTGTGTGTGTGTGTATCTGTGTCAACTGCAGAAACACAAACACAGTTTATTGTTCTTAACAGCTGTAAGACCAGGCCCGCACTCACATTGCTGCTTTTGCTGCCCTCATTAACTCTGTCTTGAATGCAGTTGTGTGTTTGCGTGTGTGTGTGTGTGTGTGTGTGTGTTATGTTATATAATGTTAGTTGTTCTGCATGTAAATGATCTTGGTTGCACAAAGGGCTTTGTTTTGAGGACTACTTGCAGTGTGTATGTGAAAGTAACACTGTGTGTGAGTGCCTTTGAGTGTGTGTATGTGTGTGTGTGTGTGTGTGGGTGTGTGTATGTGTGTGTGTGCGTAGGTGCACACCCACTTGTGTGTGAGCGGCACATATAAAGGGCTGTGATGTTTGCACTGATGGGGTGAGTGAGCACACTAAAGGATGATATATCGTTACTGTGGAGGTGCAATGCATTTATGAATGCTGTAAATGATGGTGTATGTGTGTGTGTGTGTGTGTGTGTGTGTGATCTTGCAGAAATATCGTCAGAGCATGGCTGGACTTCTGGCCCCTCCTTACGGAGCTATGGAGAGCGGATCCAACAATGACAGTGAGTCGACACACACAAACACACAAACACACCCCATCAAATGAAAATCATTCCTGTAAATGTGATTGATAGCATTTCTTACATCTACTTTTACGTATTTGTACACAAAACAGCAGCAAAAACGATGAAACTTACAAAGCATCGTGCAGGTGCACTTAGAAACTAAACGGATATTGTGTTATATCTCATATTTTATGAGAACGAAGCGGCTCTGCGTGTGAAATGCACTAACCAGTCGGATGATACGTCTTCCTCCGCAGGACTCACAGATAAAGACAGTTTGAACTCCGACTCCGTCAGCCTCATGAACAAGACGCACAACAAGGTAGATAATCACTCCATCTCACATGTGTAATCTGTTTGTGTGCGTTTGATTGAAAATTGTATGTGAAGAGTAGGAATGTCACAAAATCAATACCTAGGTACCCAGCCAATACCAACATTTTGACATAAAACCAATACTATTATTTTTAGTATTGGCTGTACTGACGCAACGGTGATCCTCATTCTGTAACTACATGTTTCAACACTTGAAGCATTTAAAGTCGCAGTCACGCTTACAGCATTGTAAATCACAATGAGAGCATACAATCATATCGCTGTGTATGTTGTTACAGCGGCATTTGAAATGAGTATGCTGTTGTGCTGCTTTGTTTTCCACCCGAAGGCTACACGCCGAGGCTGCAATTTTAACTTTGTGTTCTAATGTGATTAATAACTGGAAACACATACAATTTCTGCTTACTTGTTTTCTGCTTACTTGTTCGTGTTCGTGCAAAGTTTTTTTAGATGAAGGAGTGTGAGCTGAATGGGAGAAAAATGTGGAATTTTAACTGGAATGGGGTATCAGCTATGAAAATTTGGGTATCTGGCATCACTCAAAAGGAGAGGACACCAAGGCTTCAGTGTACACATTTTTTTAATTCCAATATGTTTTGTGTGGCTGGCCAAAGAATCAAATGAAATGGTTTTTCAAATTCTTCAAAAAAGTAAAACTTGATATCCTGACATCAAAAAACACTAGAACCAAGCAAGGACACACTGTGTGTTATGAACTATATGAAGCAGGCTTTGAGAATTGGACCACAGCGTCATAACACTGCTGCATACTTCCATGTTTGTGAATGAACCAGAATGCCAGAATAGATGTTGTTGGTGTGTGTTCACTGAGCAGAGACTAGTGATGACTCACAGATGTGATGCTCTGTAGTTTTATGCTAATGCAAAGTAATGCATGCACACAGGAGAAAGGTCCCAGCTGCCCAATTAGCATGCTTTCCTTTGTTGTTCTGAACACACAGCTGTCTGCATGTGTGTGTGTGTGAACGCATCAGTGTGTGCGCAACTGTCTTTTATTTCTGTCTGTCTCTCTCTGAGATGCAGGTGTGTAAAGGCATGAGTTATGTGTGCGAGATGTGTGTATGCAGGTGTACTTGTGTGTGTATGTGTGAGTGAGTGTGTGTGTGTATGTGGGTGCTCTATTTTTTTCTGCTCTTTATTCACCTTCTTCCTATCAGCGGTGACGAAAGGTATGTAGTTGCCATGCAACCTCAGCCGTGGTCATCGGTGTCTGAAACAGTATTGTTAGGTCGGCTCTGCTTTGCTGTTTTACACCGAGTGCATTCTGAAGGCGCAGACATGATGCCATTTGATCAGGCTGTCAACATATTAACTGAAATTTTTGAAATTGGTGCAGTATTGAGCTAGAATGCTTCAGGCTGCAGTGTAATCACCAGGGACATGTACACATGTCAGATTACTAAAAGTGCTTGTTTTTGTTGATAGACATTTTTCTTTATGTCTAATAACATCACCTCCACTCTGTCGCAGGTCGCTCTTTGAACAGCATTTTTCTTTAGTTAAAAGTGCTTTGTCATAGGATTTCTTCTGCTTTTTGGCTGGCAGTTGTAATCCTGGTTCAAAATGGTCAGTGCATAGCCAAAGGTCTGCAAGGTGCAGTGTGTTTATCAGGAATGTGCTCATCCATGTTCAGCACAGCTAGCCCTATCCAACAAAGGTGGCCTATAAAAGCCGCACCAATTGTGGCACGACATTTTGTTGCCACAACTCAGAAATGTGCAAACAGAAACCCTTTTTTTTTTGGATAACACAAGTTTTGTTCTCTGTTCTTCAAAACAACACACTCTTTCCTGCCAGCACTCCTCTCTCCAGCAGCTCTCACGTTTCTTCTGTTGCCCTCCTGCAACAACTCACCTCACGCCAGATTGCAGAGTGAGACTTCTCCTGGAGCTCGACTCCTGTTAAGGTGGTACACACGTCTGCCTCTGTAGGGATCCTTTGCGTAACGTTGTCACACACAATGACAGTCTGAGTCTGTCGGGGGCAAAGCAAGCTCTCTTAATGAATGGAATTTGACGTGTGTACATGCCTTGTTTGATTATACTGCAGCCTGCTTCACGTCTGCCAGTTGAAGTGTTCTCACGCAGTTCTGGACCAGTTCCAAAAATTTTTGTCCCCATCAGTCATTTGGACCCCAGAAGGTGAAAAAACAGGGCCCTGATTTAGAAATACTGGAATTATCCTTTAACAATATACCCAGTACATATTATTGACATTTACAGGGAATTCATATATCTTTTTTCAGTATTGTGACACATTTTCATGTGCATTATTTATATGGATTATAGGAAAAATTGAGGCAACAATGATTTAAGCATTTCATTTACTAGTTATGATGCAAATCTGAATTTATCCATGCTGTTTGTTGTAGAGAACTAGAATAGCATTTAACTTGAAACATACACACTGATCTCTGTAAGTTGATACATACAGTAAATACACACATTACTCAACAGGCTCATTTCCAGTGGATTTTGCTTCAAGCTGAATGGTGCCAAGTCAAGTTCACGTTTAAGTGCTTGTGTTTCAGTGCTGGAAACCTTACAGATGCTACTTTCATTGAGTTAATGTTGCTCATTTATATTTTAAGATCAACATTTGCCAAATGTCCTTAATGCTCAGAGGAACAGAAGAGGTTTGGTCACCTTGGGCTTCCATACTCCTTCACAGTGCTGTGAAGTGATCAGTCCAGGAGTGCATCTCTTTCTGTAAAGGTGAAAAAACAAAATCTGCACCTTTGTTGAGCCGTGGCGGTTAGAGGTTTTTGATATCTGGATTTACAGAATCAATCCTGAAACAGGAAAATTAATATTTACAGATATGTATGGACATATTGTTCAGTTGTCAGCCTCAGTTTCATTTCTCACTTTTAGCTGATTTTTATGTGTTTGATGATTATATAACCTGAGTGCAACAAGAGGCAGATGGGAGTTATGGAAGAAAACAGTTTGTGAGATCAATATCTGTCCACTTGTTTTTCTTACTCCGTACTTGAGAGCCAGTTTAAGTGTTTATGTTATGTAAAGTGTGACAGCATAACTTCCACTTTCTTTCGGTGGATGAGGTTACCCCTGACTCTGATTCTGCTGCAGATAGATAGCTCCCTCCAAACTGCTTTGCCATCAGTTCACCACCCTGGTGTTCTTGTGTATTTTCTAGGTTCCCTCAGAGAAGCTGCAGAGAGGCGGGAAGGTTCTCCGCAACGCCATCCTCTCCAGAGCCCCGCACATGATCCGAGACAGAAAGTATCACCTCAAGACATACAGGTGTGTGGGCGTGTACCTGTTTACAAGCCCATCTGTGAGTTTTTGCACAAAGAATGTATGACTAGGTCAGGCGTTTTTTTTCAGAATGTCTATGTTTTTATACTCATATAGGTGACTGTTTTAATTTAATTTAATTTTAGTTTCATATTTGAATACCATGCATTTATGTGTGTTTTTGTCTTTCGCAGACAATGTTGCGTTGGCACAGAGCTGGTGGACTGGCTGGTGCAGCAGAGCGCCTGTGTTCACACGCGGTCCCATGCTGTTGGAATGTGGCAGGCACTTCTGGAGGAAGGGGTACTCAACCACGGTAACTGACATACTGACAATTATGGGGTTTTTTTTGTTTTTTTATTTATTTATTTAAATTTCCTTGTCATTGTGATGCCTGTATTGGGCCAAATCAGAGTTTTTAGAGGAAAGTGTAACATATTCAGCTGGCCTGTCCCATCCCCTTGAGAAATGTCCTAATATATTCATGTGCCATATCAAAGTCCAACCTCAAACCTCTGCCTCATTAGAGATGAAAAATCAGAAAATAAGAAAAAAAAAATCCAGATCTAATGTGTTAGCAGAAGTCTCTTTTTATTCTCTTTTACTTTATTTAACTTAGTTTTTTCATATATTTAAATACAATATTGATGGCACCAGGATAGAAAAACAGTGAGCTAAGAACTTCAAATGTCTGAAATAATGGTCTGGGATAAGAAAAATAATCGCCTCTGTGGTTTCTGAAATTCACAAGTTGCATAAGGTTTTGTGTTTTGCCTCTGTGTGACCAGTGGACCAAGAGCTGGGCTTCCAGGACAAGTACCTGTTCTACCGTTTCCTTGATGATGAGGAGGAGGACACACCGTTGCCTAGTGAGGAGGAGAAGCGGGAGAGTGAGGAGGAGCTGCCAGAGACCATCCTCTTCCTGGCTCAGATCGGTCCGGACGCACTGCTGCGCATGATCCTCAGGAAATCGTCAGTAAACAAAAAAAATGCATAAATTTACATTAGACTAGTAATATATTACTCTAATGCTGCACAAACTGTATTACATGTACCAGTTTGCTGTTCCATTCCCAACCCTGTGAATAAGAAATTGTACCACTGAACATATTTGATGTAGAAATAATTTACCAGAACATAACCCCTGAAAAGTATTCTCATCATCATTCTCATCACCATTTTCAAATATATCAAGGTAACTACTATTGATACAACATTCTGTAGTCCTGTATGCAATGCAGTAATTTGCTAGGAGCACGTCTCATTATTTCTCAGTCCATTTGTTTTTGATAAATAATATACCACTCCACCGCAACCGATTCTGCAGAGTTCAGTTCTGCTTGAGAGCTGGCAAATTGGATCATGTGAAAGTGCTGATCCGTGTTTGTAATATTTACACTTACATCTGTGAAAATGAAAACAAATCATTTGTGATGGGTATTTTTAGCATTTGAGTGCACCATTACATCTACAGAAAAGTGTGTGGATGAAATTTTTAATGCAGTGGGAGTTTCCTAGGCTATTTTGTGATCATTTTATTGATTTTAGGAAGAAAAAACAGAGGAAATTAAACACTTATCTGTAGAGAGATGCTAAATAATCAAAAATGTCCTGATTACACAAATGCAGCCACTATACGTGGAGGATAACCTAATATAAAGTCGAATGACATAGCAGTGTAAAAATAAAGGAAAAAACAAAACAACAACAAATTAAAGATGCACCTTGAGGTTCTCTGGGTTCCTTTTTAACCTCCAGCTCTGTTTCTCTCCAGGCCTGGTCAGAGGACAGGGGATGACCTGGAGATCATCTATGATGAGCTGCTTCACATCAAGGCCTTAGCTCACCTCTCCAACACTGTGAGTCAGCCAGCTCGCCTCTGTGTTAAAGGAACAAGACATGCTTCTGTTTTTAGAAGACTTACAGTGAACAGTGATTTATCATGTGCCACGGGTGCTGGGAGTGCACCCGTGCAGCTGCCTCTGCGCTTTGCTTTTTGACATGAAAGGGGCAAGTTGTAATCATTGTTAGCAGTTCTTTAAGTGTCAAAGGGGAAACAGTTTCAGGGACATAGTCTGCCTTGTTTGTCATGTGGAAGTGTCCTTGAATAAGACACTGAATCTGTGCCAGGACCATGGGCGATGTTCTGCAGCCGATGCTGTGTTTCCTAGAGGTGGCAAATCAAACAGAATTTCCCTTTGGCCATTGCTATGACAGGATTGAAAAATCGCTTGCAACACCATGTTTACTACATCACAATAAAATGGTACAAGTGCATTTTTTTTATTGAACTGGTATTCAGAGTTCCACTGTCACATTGCTTTCAAAAGCTAATCATGTTTTCATCTACAATATCAAAAAGCAAAAACGTGGTGCATATGTGATGTTTGGATGGGCTGTAAGGAATCCCCCTTCATGTTAAATCACATAATCTGCTTCTCGCTCATATTTCTGCAGTGCAGCCAAAACTAATGTGATCAGAGCTTTTTTAATGCGGGGTATTCTGCTTTGCAGGTGAAGAGGGAACTGGCAAGCGTTCTGATCTTCGAGTCGCATGCCAAAGCTGGAACTGTGTGTAGGTGTTTACATTGTCCCAGGATATTTATGCGTGTGTGTGTGGAGAATGGATTAATGTTAACAGCGCATGTAGGGCCTAATGTGTGTTCCCTCTTTCTCTCCCAGTGTTCAACCAAGGAGAGGAGGGCACATCGTGGTACATTATCCAGAAGGGCTCTGTCAATGTGGTTATCTATGGCAAGGTGTGTGTGTGGATGTGTATGTATTTGTGTGTGTGTGTGTATGTGAGAGAGAGAGAGAGCGAGCTCAAACTCTCTCTACAGGAATGTATCCATCTGCATGCTTTTGTTTCTTTGTTTGACACATCACCATTCATATGGTTTTCTGCTCCATTTGATGATATTTCATGTGTACATAATGGATTAAAATGCATAATCCTATTGTAGCCTCGGTCAGTCTCTGTGGAGCAGACTAGACGTAGCCGCCCTCTGGGCTTTGGAGACACCAGCAGTAGAGTTTGGCAGACCCTGCCCAGCTCATCATGACTCATCACTCTGCATAAATGGCTTAAGGGGCTGCACTCACACATATTCACACAGAGGGAGCCACACACCGCCTCACATGTCCTTCACACAGCCGCACATACTGTACATGTTCATGTATCTACAAGCACACACATGTACTGTATACTTGAAAACACACATGGACTTGCATGCACACACGCGCATGCATGCACTGCACACTTAGACATGCACAGATGATTCATCCCTGTCATCATCCATATGAGTATTGCTGCCACTTTATGTTTTTTCCTCAGGGCTTAAGATGACTAGCAAACAGTGTTTGTGTCTGAGCCTTTTACCTCTACGTTGTTGTGTGTTTGTGTGCTTGCCTGGCTGTGCAATCACGCATGTGTGTGTCCATGTGTGTCTCAGGGAGTGGTGTGTACGCTCCACGAGGGTGATGACTTTGGGAAATTGGCTCTAGTGACAGATTCTCCTCGCGCTGCCTCCATTGTCCTGAGAGAGGACAACTGCCACTTCCTTCGTGTGGACAAGGAAGACTTCAACAGGATACTCAGGGTAAGTGGATCAGCGCGGGACATGTACGACCACAACAATATCAGGCTAGGTTGGAATCATTTTCTTGTACCCTCGGGTTCAAAATTAATTTGCTGAAAAATATCATTTACTAGAAGTTTGGTTTATGATTAGCAAATTCCTGTCACTTCAGGGCTGTAGATCAGAATCAAGCTTTGAGCTCTTTCTTGGTTTATCCTTGTGCCTTATTAAATGTTGACTTCCAAAGGTCGTAAGACACTATGCCTGTCATGCTGGTTAGCTTCTAAATAAAGTGAGCTGAAAATGGAAGGGGTCCAATCAGTCAGTCTGTCTCAAGTACAGCGTCATGCTGGGTTATGTATGGCTGGCAGCGCTGCCTGCCTGTGATGTGTGTCTCCCTCCTGTGACAGAGGAGCTGTACTACACCTCACATGCCCCAATTTGATAATGTTACATGCATGCATAAATAATGCACCTGAACATTTTATGTGTATGTATCGTGTTGTATTTTTAGGATGTGGAAGCAAATACAGTGCGCCTGAAAGAGCACGACCAGCCTGTACTGGTGTTAGAAAAGAGTCCCCGGGCCTCCACTCTGGGAAGCATCAAGTATGTGTGTGTTTGTGTGTGAAGAACAATTTAAATTAAGCACAAAGTCTGACGTAGAGTACACATTCATACAACTCTTTGAATCCTCTTGCCTTTTCCAGGTACACTGTGATATCAGGAACACCAGAGAAGATTCTTGAACACTTCTTGGAGACCATGAGGATGGACACGCATCACAGTGAACCAGGTAGATACAAAATTGTGAAATGCAAAGTGAATTTCATTCTGTTGGACTATAAATAGATAACTGTGGCTGAAGAGTTGGTTTGGTTCAGCTCAATTCAGAATCTTTTTTCATACATGGAGTGGCATTTTGAGACCTACTCTTAATCAGATATGCTGTTTAGATATGAGCAGATCAAAAGACACAAAGTGAAATGAAAGGCAGCATGACTGAATAATATGAACAAAGGGAAAAAATGCAATAAAATGGTGAGTCAGTTAGATCTAGTGAGTGATCCGACCTCAAGTCACTTACTTAGGTTTGGGTTAGTACAGCCCATACATAAAACACAAATGTTGACATGGCAATATGATGTAGCATAGATGACACAGAAAATTAAGTCAATCCATATGAAGGAATGAAGGAAAGATGGATGGGTAACTGAGTAGGAGGATGGGTGAATACACTGATGAAGGAATCTCCGTCTCAACATTTTATTCTTTAGCACTCCATTTCCACTTTCCCCTGCTGACAGTCTTCCTTTTTTCTGTTTCTCTTTTCATCTGCCAGACCCAGCGGTGGATGACTTTGTCCTCATGCACTGTGTCTTCATGCCCAACAGCCAGCTGTGCCCTCTACTCATGGCACAATATCCTTTCTATCGCTCTCTCCCTCTCTTTCTCTCTCTCTCTCCCTCTCTCTGTCTCTCTCTCTTCTTTGATGTACAGTAATTGCTATCTCTCGTCTATTTTATTTATAGTTTCTGTCATAGTGGTCGACCAGTGTGGGTTTTTCAATGGCTGAGGCCGATATTTATAGAGCAGGGAGGCCAATGGCTGTTTTTTGCATCTAATGAAAAAATACAACAATTTAATAATAGCTACAAATGAGACACGAAATTGCTGAAAATGCAACTTAAATGAATATATAACATTAATGTTAGTGCTTTATCTGTTTGCTTAAGTAGTCTGCACTCTGTCTGCAGTGCATTTAGTTTAAAATAAAAAATGTATCAATTAAATAAATGTCCACAGGTAATCAAAAAACTATACTAAAACCAAAAGCAGTGTAAATGGATACCATGGTGACAGCGAATGTTATGTAAGGGTAGTAGATATATGATGAAAAGTAGTGGTCCTAATACTGACCCCTGTGGCACACCCTGCATATTAATGCATATGAATTCTGATATGTGGTTCTTGTGCTGGACAAACTGTTTTCTGTCTGTGAGGTTGGAAGTAGATCAGTGATGGATGGTATCTGAGACTCTAGTGGTAGTGGCAGCACTTAGGCCTTATGCACTTAGATCGAGGAGTATGAGGATGGAGAGGGCCAGAGTCAGATACACAGAGGAGGTCGCTGGTTATCTTGACCAGAGCAGTGTCAGTACTGTACTGTTCAGTATGAAAACCATTGATTGCAATTTTTCAAAGATGTTATTTCAGAGGTGTACATTTCAGGAACTGGAGTATGGGACCTGTTTCAATTGCATTTATCTTTAACCCTGTGTGTACCTACCATGCGGCGGCTCCACCTGGCTCTGAGCAGGAGAGGTTGGAGTATGCGGTCAACACAAAGAGGAGGGCCCTCAACATGGCCCTGCGCTGGGCTAACACACAAACATACCTGCTGCAGGAGGAGCCTGCTGCACTCTCTTTCCTGGAGGTAAGCCTGAGCAAGCTTCCAAACGCAGCCAATCTTACAATCACATACAAAAGTTCTTGGATCACAGACTGGATCCTCTGACATAGACTCTCTCTCTGTGTCTAAAGGAGTTATATGGAAGTGTATCCAATGATTCCCGGATGCTGAGAGCTCTGAAAGATTTTGTTCCTGACTTGGAGAAAATCGTCAAACTGCAGTATGTTCCACTACTGCCAAGCATTACAATTGCTAAAGGACATTCTGTGCCTCAACACCGATCTAATTTATTGTATGATTTTTTTTCTCATTTTTTACACTTTATAGTTCAGAAGAAGCAAAATCTACAAAAAAGGTATGCTATTATCTTTACACCATGCCAGAGTATATTTTTACATGTGGGCTGCATTAAAAGTGACCAAACAATCTGTTGTATCAGAAGACCCTCATAAGACAATTCAGCAATGGAGAGGAGAGACTGCAGAAGAAACAGCCCATTAGGAACCAAGATGACAGTAAGTTGGTGTGTTTGTGTGTCTGTGTGTGTGTGTGGTAAGCATAATAATGTTTTGTATGTATTTAATTTTATTTGAGTATAAAGTATCAGAATCAGCTATACATGCTGCTCTTTTTATTGTATTCTATCAATATATCTGTGATTGTAGTCCTCTTAAAGGTGTACTGCAGTGACCACACCTACACCACCATACGGGTTGCCGTGGCAGCGACAGGCAGAGAGGTCATTGGTGCTGTGACTGACAAACTGGGCACAAATGATGAGCTGCTATTGGTCCACCTCAGCTCTGCTGGCGGTGAGGAGCCAATCAAATTCCACTCCATTTTCACATATGCATAGTAACACTGGAAAAACTCATCACTTTTATAGCACAGTAGGAACAAACAACCTGCAACATGCTGCCCTGTAGATTCACTGCCACCATCCAACATAAGTGCCTTTTCCCAAATCCTAGTATCAGTAATTAAAAACAGAAATTTTACCTGGGCCTCCCATGTATACTGTATGTGTTATGAACATGATTTTCAAAACAAAACTCAAAGTACCTACTAGTCCACAGAATGGGCAAAAATGATCAGTGTTCATGATCTCCAGTGGAGGTATGCACCAGAGGATAACAATGCCTGACCACAGTGAAGTGTCTGAATTTTTTTTTATTGTCATATGCTTTTATGTAAGGAGGCATTCATCACAAAGGTTAGCCTGCTGGCGACTGAGGCAGGCCTTACATTTGTGTTGGAAGGTTCCAGCCATGTCTGTTCTTCTTACAGAAAAACAGATCCTGAAGCCTAATGATGTGTCAGTTTTTTCCACTGTGGGAAACAATGGACGTCTGTTTGCCTGTCCGCGAGACCAGCTCAATGCCCTGGTGAGAGACAAACCCTTCACCTGTTTATATTGTTCAGGGTGCTGTTAAAATAGCAGTATACCCCAGTTAAATCCCACCACCCGTCAATTAGACATTATCCTTACTAGATTTCTGAAAGTTTTTCAGACTGTTGGCCCACAAATTCTCACAGTTATCAACTGCTCACTGTCCACTGGCTTTGTCCCATCCAGTTATAAAGGTGCAACAGTGCAATCTCTTATGGGGGAATCTACACTTGTATTTTTGTGGGTTTTTTTTTGTGAATTTCCACATAATCATGTACATGTGTATGTGTATGTGTGCATGTGTGTCAGACCCCTCTTCCAGACCAGGAGGGCCCCTCTGCAGGCTCCATGTCCAGTTTTGAGCTGATGAGCTCTAAGGACCTGGCCTATCAGATGACACTGTTTGACTGGGAGCTCTTCAGCTGTGTACATGAGGTAGACTATGGACACATTCACAACAAAATTTAACCAGGGCTCAGCTAATACAAGCTCTTGATATTGATAACTTGGGTGAAGAACAAGTCAGCCAGTGAATCTGCCAGTTCCTAAGGTGTTTACTTGTATGCTGTGATACTGCTGTGAGGTACTTTGGATAAAAGCGTTCACTAAATGACACACCAGTGACACAGACCAAAGGGCATATGGTATGATATGGCATATGTAATTGTCTGAAATATTCCTATACTTGGAAAATATTTCACTAATATGGCTCTTAGTGAGTAGCTCAGAAAGGAAATTCTGGAAATACTTTGTTGATTGTTAAGAAATTGCTACTTATATACTTATAGCACACTAGGCTTTGAATAAAATTGTTCCTGCAAAGGTCATCATCAATTCATAGTGCTACATTTAAGTCTATATGACAAACTGGATACTTACTTGAGAGACCAACATTTGCTGATAATAATAAAATAATAAAATGATAGGTTGATACAGTTGTCGGGCATATCGTAGCAGATGTCCACCTGTATATGTATCTATCTGTCATACTGAGCCAGATTTTGACACAGCAGCTATATTATTACATAACTGAGTCAAACCATGCAAAAGTAGCCTTTGTGGAGGTTTCCACAGCAAGCAGGCTTTTGAACTGCTGCTCCATGCACAGGATAAATTGTTTCTGTCCTGCAGGACTAACACTTTATCCTTTTCTCTCCTCTGCTCAGCATGAGCTGCTGTACCACACGTTTGGCCGTCAGAACTTTAGGAGGACCACGGCGAACCTGGACCTGTTCCTGAGGAGGTTCAACCAGGTGCAGCTGTGGGTGGTCACCGAGGTCTGCCTCTGCGGTCAGCTCAGCAAGAGAGTCCAGCTGCTCAAGAAGTTCATCAAGATAGCTGCACAGTGAGTGAGGCTGCTGCAGAAAACAGCACATTTGCTATACACACAGTTCTACACCAGGCACGTTTGTTTTGGCTTGAAAAAATCATCCTAGATGCAGTCGCTGAGATTTGACTGCTGTTTGCTTGTGTTGTGTGTATTTGTCCATAGCTGTCGCGAGTTTAAGAACCTGAATTCGTTCTTTGCCATCATCATGGGGATGAGCAACCCTGCTGTCAGCAGGCTGAGCCAGACGTGGGAGGTAAACCCCAGCTAAAAATGTCGTAAACCACTGTTAGACCAACCAGGCTATTTCTAGACCTCCAGCAAACTGTATCTGTTATGCCACTGTTGCTAGGATAATATATTCATGTCTCACACATCACTATGAGCCACTGAGCCTCTCTTTTTATTTGGCAGAAGCTCCCCAGCAAGTTTAAGAAGTTCTATGCTGAGTTTGAGAGCATGATGGTGAGTTGCTTTGTTGTGTCAGTCTGCAAAGACACACTAACAGTAGCCATTTGACTACAGTTTGAAGTGTATTAATTGACTTCTGACCATGATGATATTGTGTGCATCAGGACCCATCCAGGAACCACCGGGCCTACCGATTAACTGTTACCAAAATTGAGCCGCCTATTATTCCTTTTATGCCTCTCCTTCTGAAAGGTATGATTTAATGTGAAAAGAATTGACACACAATTCTGTTTCAACAATACATCACTTTGTAACATTAAACTGTGTGGGGTACTGGGCTTATCATTTTTCAACTGTTATTAATTTTGTAACAGATATGACATTTACCCATGAGGGCAACAAGACATTCATTGACAATATGGTCAACTTTGAGAAAATGGTGAGTATCTGTGCACATGATCTGTGCACTTCATTTTGGATTACATCTTGTCTTAAGTTGATGCTATCGCTTGTGGCATAAATATCTGTCACTCCAACTGAATGTAATAATCATAGATATTCCTATCTTTCTTGTCTTATCAGCGTATTATAGCTAACACAATTCGGCAAGTGAGGCATTGCAGAAGTCAGCCATTCAGTAAGTCTGCTATCATGTCTCTGCACACTGACTTATCTTCTGTCATTATATCGTATTTGTTAAGCAATCATATATATATTTTTTGATCTCTCTTATTTTGTGCTCCCTATGTTATGACATCTCTTCTCTTCTCTTCTCTTCTCTTCTCTTCTCTTCCTCCGCCCATCCTTCCCTTCAGATCCTGACATCTGCCAACCCAATAAAAATCACGCAGAGGTTCGGGGTTATGTTAGGAAGCTCTGTGTGATTGACAACCAGAGGACGCTGACACAGCTCTCCTATAGGCTCGAGCCTCGGCGGACTTGAATTCCGATCCCGCTCCCACCAACATCGCCTTCTCTGTGACATTAGCATTGATAAAACCACTTTACCTGGATAAAACAACTCAACGCAGATGGACATACAGTAGCAAATCACAACAGTCAGTAACCTAGTACTATTACGGACTCTTAAGGACTCATACTGTGCCATTAAAAGCGTCTTCTTCCTGGAAAGAAAGTAAACGCTCAGCTGCTTTCTTGTTGCTGTGTCTCAGGCCCCAGACTGTGGGCTTATACAGTAGTTGTTATTGTTTGGGACCTGCTAGATAGAACTGTAATGTATAGAACTTGACTCAGTATCCTGCATGAATTTCATAGGCTTTGTGTTCTATACAGTGGATTTCTATCTGAGTGCCCTGTCATGTTGTGCTCTCCCCAGATGAGCCCTAGTTTACAAGAGATTCCTGTATCTGCCTGTAAAGTACACCTTACTCTCGTTACTCTCTTCCTCATAGACACACAAAAAAGCCAAGACAAAATTTAGGGCTCTGTAGCAGAATCTAGCCTCTTCATTATCCGTTGTTGAATTTACAGATGAATATACACTATGTGGACAAAAGTATTGGGCCACCTACACATTACACCTACAGGAGCTTTTAGGACATCCCCTTCCAAATCCTTAGGCATTAATATGGAACAGCTATGTGTCTGTGGGAATTTTTGTTCATTCATCCAGAAGAGCATTTGTGAGGTCAGATACTGATGTTGGACCAGAGGGCCTGGCTCGCGATCTCCGTTCTAGTTCATCCCAAAGGTGTTGGATGGGGTTGAGATCAGGGCTCTCACTATGCGCCTCAGCACTTAGAGACCCTACTCTATAACTTTTTGGTGGCTGAGTTGCTGTGGTTCCTAAAAGCTTCCACTTCGCAATAATACCACTTACAGCTGATTGTGGAATGTCTAGGAGGGAAGAAATTTGACTGGCTTGTTGCACCGGTGGTATCCAATCATGTTACTATCACAGTGCCGTGCTCAAATTCAGTGAGGTTTTTAGAAT
>OMLB01060408.1:0-14840 GCA_900302555.1 Myripristis jacobus
TCACAAGTGAAAAAAAACTTGTTACATCCTCTCCTGTCATTTATGCACAATGCACTATTGTACACTGCACTATTCTTATTTTACTTTTTTAATTTTACTTTTCTTATTTTACTTTATTTTGCACTATTTTAATCTATTGAAATATACTTATTTTTATCTTATTGTATTTAAATGTAAACATTCTAAAAAACACCAGCAGGAGTAGCACCTCAAATTTCGTTGTATGCCTCTGTTTAGGCTTCTGATTCTGATTCTGAATTATAATTAACTGTGTTACCCACCAGATAATATAACTTTTTACCTAGTCATACACCTTACCGTCACACCTCTGTCTTTAGAGAGGTGCTAATCCCGTTCTCAGCAACAGAACTGTTACACTCTGTTACACACTGATTTTGCAACATATCTACTGTCTTAGCATGTTAGCGACAAAATGATGAGCAATAACTCAGGTAGATGGCTCACAATCAGGCTAGTCCGTGAGTGACAACAGCTTTGAATATCAAAGCGCTAGCTATTATTCACTTTTTTATATAATTCTGTATCATATACATTTATATTCTAAATATGAACATAACATATAAAACAATAACATACTGTGTTGTAAATGAGACAGCCTTGTAAGACATCTAATTTGCAATCTAGTTAACTTACATTATCTTCTAGCAGCAGTGAGTGCCGTAACATTAACACTGGCTGATTTACTGATTGAGTCTGAAGGTAGTTAGTTAGCTTCAGGTTATCTCTTCTTCAGGCAAAATCAAACTCTGGCAGAGTGTTCAGTTGTTGAGTTACCTGGGCGTGTGGGTGTATTTGTATCTCTCCATTCACTTCCTTAGTACAACAAAACATACCCTAAAATAACACTTATGCCCCTTTTCCACCAAAAAGAACTGGTGCTAGTTCGGTGCTGGTGCTAGAGCTGGTGCTTAACTGGATCCAACAAAGAACCGGTTTGCGTTTCCACCGGCCAAGAGCCAACCGGAGCCAAGTCAGAGCCACGTCATTACGTTGGCGGAAAACATGATGACGTGGGTGTGCGAGACACTCGCTCGGAATCACAATAACCAACATGAATGAATGAATGAATGACACTTTATTAATCCTTTGCCGGAAATTACATTGTCACGGCAGCTTCATCACTTCAACACATAAAATTGCACACTCATACAACACAGCGGCTGCAGCGTCTCTGTCTCTGTCCGCCCGTACTGTCCTGAAGCCGCTGAAACTGATCAGTGAGTCGGGGATGATGTTCGTGAGCCACGTCTCAGCCAAGCATATAATGCTGCTTTCCCGATACAGTTTCTGGCCCCAGGTGTAGCAGTGTCTGGATTTATTAGCGATGCAAACACTGCTTGTGTCTTTACAAGCCTACATTGCAAGCCAGAGGCGAAAAACGCAATTATTGTCGGCGACCCGTCGTATTCGTGGTCGGAACGAATATATAATAAAACGGCTGCTTCCCATCCTTAAATGTGATTGGCTGAGCCGCGTTCCATGCCGTTGTAAAATCAGTGTAACCCACGGCCTCTCGGGGCTTACTGCTTAACTATACGTTTATAGCCATAGACATATGTGTTTATGTTTTTAGCATTCGCTGCTCCCATTGGGTCTGTAACCCTGCCCACCAATGACGTGGTGGGTCGCGTCATCGGTTCTTTCTCTGGCTCCTGTTTAGCCCCAGCTCGGAGCTGGTGCTTGCCTAGCACCACTTTGGAACCAGTTTGGCCCGTGCCTGGGCGGTGGAAAACCAAAAAAACGGTGCTAAGTCAGGCACCGGCTCCGAACCAGCCCTGGAACCGCTTTGGTGGAAAAGGGGCATTTGAGGCTAACTGATAATCCTCCTCCATGGCCTCACCGAACTCCTCCCAGCTTCGAGTGTTTGCCTCCGCCACTGCTCGAGCCGCGGCACGCCTGGCCTGCCGGTACCTGTCAGCTGCCTCAGGAGTTCCACAGGCCAACATGGACCTGTATGACTCCTTCTTCAGCTTGACAGCATCCCTTACTTCCAGTGTCCACCACAGGGTTCTGGGATTGCCGCCATGACAAGCACCAGAGACCTTGCGGCCACAGCTCTGAACAGCTGCATCGACAGTGGAGGCTGAGAACATGGTCCATTCCGACTCAATGTCCCCAGCCTCCCTCAGGAGCTGGGAGAAGCTCTCCCGGAGGTGGGAGTTGAAGACCTCCCCAACAGAGGGTTCAGCCAGATGTTCCCAACAGACCCTCACAGTGCGTTTGGGTCTGCCAGGTCTGTCAAGCTTCCCCCTCCACCAGCGGATCCAACTCACCACCAGGTGGTGATCAGTTGACAGCTCAGCCCCTCTCTTCACCCGAGTGTCCAAGACATACGGCCAGAGATCAGATGAAACGACAACAAAGTCGATCATCGACCTCCAGCCTAGGGTGTCCTGGTGCCACATGCACTTATGGACCCCCCTGTGCTTGAACATGGTGTTCGTTATGGACGAACTGTGACTAGCACAAAAGTCCAATAACAGAACACCACTCGGGTTCAGATCAGGGAGGCCGTTCCTCCCAATCACCCCACTCCAGGTGTCACTGTCACTGCCCACGTGGGCGTTGAAGTCCCCCCAGTAGAACAATGTCCCCAGTTGGAGCACTATCCAGTACCCCTCCCAGGGACTCCAAGAAGGCCGGTACTCTACACTGCCATTTGGCCCGTAGGCACAAACAACAGTGAGAGCCCTCTCGCCAACCCGAAGGCGCAGAGAGGCGACCCTCTCGTTCTCCGGCGTGAACCCCAACACATGGCGGCTAAGCTGGGGGGCTTTGAGCAACCCACACCTCCCCGCTGCCTCTCACCGACGGCAACTCCAGAGTAGTGGAGGGTCCAGCCCCTCTCGAGGAGCTGGGTTCCAGGGCCCAAGCTGTGCATGGAGGTGAGCCCAACTATTTCTAGCCGGTACCTCTCAACCTCCCACACAAGCTCAGGTTCCTTCCCCCCCAGCGAGGTGACATTCCATGTCCCCATCGCCAGCCGTTGTGTCCGGGGATTGGGTCGCCGAGGCCCCCACCTTCGACTGCTGCCCGATCCACAAAGTTCAAGGAGGAGTCTATTCTATTCTATTCTATTAAAAAATGGGTCTTTACTGAACCAGTTGGGTCCACAGAGAGCTTTCTTGAGGTATTTTTGGGGAAAGAACCTCTTGCTAAAAGGTTCTATGGAGAACCAAAAATAGTTCTTCTAAGGCATCACTCCAAAGAAGCATTTCTGCTTCCAGTTGGAGCCTTTACTTTTCTGTGTGTTGGGAAAACAGTGAGTTTTGACTAGCCTTGCTGGAGGGTCTGTCATAATTCCAGTGATGTTACTGCAGATGGTGTCTGCTGCTATCCTCAGCAGTTGGCCATGGTGACACCAATAGTGTCTTCCTTCCAGGCTTCCAAGCAGCAGCTGAGGATCTACCTCAGCATTTTTCTCATACAGCACACGCGGCATGAAGGTGGCTGCCTTGCCGCAGCAGGGTGGATGAGCTGCAGGACAGCACAGACTAATGAAATCACCAACATGACATGCTCAGGCTCAGGTCACAGCTCTGTCCAAGAGCACTTACCACCAGCTGCTTTTCACCACACTGTGGTCGCATTGCTTCCAGCCTGCCCACCTGTCTGCCTGAAGCAGTCTGAGACCAGGTCCACACTGATCCAGAGAAATCTGAAGACACTGTTTTCAGTGTTTCACTGTTCAACAAACAAATGAAAAAATTACAGAAGTGAGTCATGTTAAAAACAGTGCATCAATGCTGCTCCTCTGACATATCATGAAAAGTTTGGCAGCTGCAGGACCTTTGCATGTGTTCTGTATATCTTTGCAAAAACTAATCTGTCAATAAAAATGCTTGTCAGGTCACTAAAGACCTGACAAGCACACCTACTATCAACATGAACACTCAAGTATTTGTAGGATTGCACAGTCGCAACCTGTTGACCATTAATAAAGTCAGGGCTACCCCCTCCTCCTTCTTTTTCCAGCAATCAATAACTAGTTCCTTTGTTTTTCAGTCTTTAAGTTAGATAGTTAACATCACACTAATTCACAAAATTGTCCTTTGCCCTCCTTTAAATAGAGTCATTTCCATGGGTAATGAGGCCTGTAAGGTTGGAGTCATCAAAGACTTTTTGTTAGTAACATGACTCATCACAGTGCCTGCTGTCAGCAGTATACAGAGTAAATAGAAAAGGCAGTGAAACAATATATGTTAGAGCTCTTCACAGAACCAGATTTTTAAATCCCACTCCTGCCTGCTCCCACAAGCTTCTATCACAAAATGCATCGTATTTTGTCCCACTCCTACCCACAAAAATTTTCTTTGCCCCACTCTTGCCTGCAACTTTTATGGTGGTATCGTTATTGGTGGAGATGGTTATAGTTGTGTTGTACCCATACATAATTATTGTAGACTTGTCACTTTTCCCAATGCTCTTACGACATCGCACTGTGTGTGGGAGTGTGGGAGAGAGAAAGAAAGAGAGAGAGAGAGACAGAAAAAGAGAGGGACACTTGGCTTGCATGCATTTTTGATATCGGAGGTGCTGTGTTTTGTGTGTTGGTTTGCAGAAATCTCATTTGCTCAAGCCTGTATTTTATGGTTAGCCTCATGCCCTTCCATTAGATTGGCTCTTATACTGATTTTGCTGCTATTCATTCACATTTTCTGCCCAGGTTCAAAACAGCAACCCTGTGATTGCAAGCATTTCAGATGCGGTTAGTGAGAGCTGTGAAAAGCATATAGTTTTAGCATTGCATTTTATTGTAACTATACTGTGAAATACACCTAGCAATTATTGTACACTAGCAAAATAACAAAATAGCTTACCTGTACACAGTACTTCTTAAAAAAACAAAACAAAACAAAACAAAAAACTATGTGCATCTTCTCTTTTTGTATTCCCTCTCACCAATTCCGATCCAATGTCATGAAAACAGTCATTATGGAAATACCACAAAATTGCATACAACTTTCAGAAGTGGCAGTAACTAATTATATTTACTCAGATTAAACTGAGTAGCTTTTTGTGTACTTTTTTAAATTAGTAATTTTACTTTTACTGAAGTACATTTTTGTATTGTACTTCACTATTTAAAATCATATCCACTACAGAGTAATGATCAATGACAGACTTAGTAGAACCTTTCATAATGAACAGTCAGCAAAGATGAGAGGAGGAACCTCCTCCACTTTGCTGGTTCTACTTTTTGTCATTTCCATATTTTCAATAAAAGATGCACCATGAAAACTGGAAGCAAGGACCATTTAGACCCAGTATCCAAAAATGTGGAATAATTGCGGAAAAAGGGGGAATAGTATCAATGGGTTGGCCTGACGATGACACCCATTGAGATTCAACCATCACAAGATCACACCTCATAAAGTTATTGTTTTGTTATTGTTTTAATTCTACTTCTACTTAAGTAAAAATATTAGCAAAGTAGCAGTATGTCTATTTGAGTAACGTAACAGTGACAGTACTCTTTCCACCACTGATAGTCATAACCTAACCTAGATCGATGGAAATCAGTAAGTTCACAGTCAGCTGTGTAATCAGGCTGGATGGAGATTTCAGTTAACATGGTTGCTAACATGGGAGAAAAAGATAGCTAAGTCAGTGGTTTTCAAAGTGGAGTCCAGGGACCCCCAGGGGTCCTTGAGAGGCTTTCAGGGGTTTAATTTCACCGTAATTTTGTCCACTCAAAACTGTTAGAATGAAGAAAATGTATGAGGGATGATTTTAACATTAAATTCTATCTAGTTTAATCACACCATGATTTTGCTTCAGGTATTCAAGTAACTTCAGCTAGGGGCTAGGACAAAATATTTACTGGTTTAAATCATAGGAAACATTGTGCAACAATGCTCATCGATTTATCCAAAGCATTTTATACAGCTGACCACAGCACACCACAAGCATTAACTAGGTTTTTTGTTTGTTTGTTTGTTTGTTTTAATGGAAATGCTTGCAGCTGGTTCTGGGGCTACCTCTCAGAAAGAGGACAGTTGATGTAAGGTTATTTTCCGGTTGCTAAAGGGGTACCACAGGGATCCATCCTAGGTCCTGTTCTGTTTACTTTAATGATTTTGTTACTTATCTAAATAACTGTTTTGTCCATCTTTACACAGACAACACAATCATATATGATATTGCTAACCCTGCCCAAACTGCTGTTGAGAAACTGCAGCATTCCTTTTCTGCCTTGGAGAGTGCCCTTGCAGACCTAAGACTAAAATAAAAAAACACACATTTAAAACCACATCAGTAAAACATCAATAAACCACATTTATGTTGTTCTCAAGGACTACAGATACTGACTGTAGCAATCTATGTATTTCCAGTGTAAGTGGCATCCTCACTGAAAGAGTCTCTGAAAATTGGTTTAACCTTGGCATCTGGTTAGATGAGAAATTTACTTTTAAACGTCATATTGAAAATCTTGCTGGTTTACTGCCACAAATCCTGCTTTCCAACTCTCTGTAGAAAAAGAATCATTGAGGCAGTCTTCTTGTCAGTTTCAGACTCAGGGGATGTGATCTATATGTATGCATCTGCCTCTACACTTAGCAAACTTGATTCAATTTATCATTCAGTACTTTGCTTTATTACTGGGGACTCATATAACACACACCATTGCATATTATATCAGAGAGTTGGCAGGCACTTTATAAAAGAGATAGGCACTGGTTCTTGTTTATCTATAAAGTAATGTTAAGGCATCTACCATCCTAGTCTGAGATCTACCATTAAGTTTTGGAAGTCAGTCTTGTGTGCACCTTACACATGGAACTGTTCAACACACCAGACACTCAGTTTTCAACCTCCCTACAGAGCCCTATAATTGTTTTAAAAGAATCTATTACCTCTTTCATCAAACCTGTATTTATTCACCTGCTTTGACTGCTATCAGACAGATTAATGTGCAGATAGAAGTGGAGTAAGGACCTACTAAGCCACACTTGTAGGGTGATTATGACTGATAATGATAAATAAAGTTTGCTGATGATTAAAAAAAATGGTATCACCACTTGGCTAAAGCAGACATGGCTGAGAGACTCCCTAAAATTAAATTATGAATGTGTGACATGAATCAGGCTTTTCATATGGGTATTAGGCTGTCTCCTCTTACTGATTTCTTTTTTCTGCTCTGACTTATTGGAAACAAATCCTAATCATGTCGTCTACAACACACAAACTATTTGTAACACCAAATACAAATTCTTTTAGTCTTCCTGCTAGAGCAGCTAGTTTCAAATTCAAGTCAAAAACCTGAAAGTGCCTGCTGTGTAGTTGTTTAGACGATGCGAATATCATGGATTGTGTATCTCTAACACCTCACTTTGCTCAAGGGACCAAACTGCAATTTTGATGATGCATCACAACTTGTTGGACATTTTGAGCAGCTATTACACAGGGGAAGCCTGATGCTGATGGTAATTCATATTGTAGATCAGTAACACAGTGGGGAATGGACAAAATATTGAGATTGTTTTTATTCATTATTTTTATTATTACATAATTGAATATTGAAGGATCTGCGCTGCCCTGGAGGCGCACATTATGTGTGTATGTTTGTGTGTGTGCGCTCGCGTGCATGTGTGCATTTGTGTGTGAGTGCGTTTTAAGAATCAAACTCTGTCAAAACTTCTGATAACTTGTGTATTTGTACTGTTTTCTTGCTGAATTTTAAACACGGGTATAAGCCACATTTCAAGCACCTTTTTCAGCTGATAAATATTAAAGAATTAATGCAGTGGATACATGTTATATTTAGCCTGCAAAGCTGCTTTAGTCACTATGAAACACAGCAGACAAGCTCACACTGAAAGAGGCTTATTCAAATGATGTAAAAAGCTAAGTTGACACCGCAGAGCAGGAATTCAGGAATGCTGCAACACTGCAAATGTGTGACAAAAATAAATTATTTGATTATTATTTGACTATAAAATGCTATAAAATCAGATAGGGCTGGTAGGGGTTGATTACTGATTAGCTGACTTTCTCTTTATTGAGCAAGTCAGAGGCTGTTAGTTAAGCAGTTTGACTCTTCATATGTCTAAGTAATACTCTTTAGGGATGGCTAACAAAACATGCTGTGAAAAATACAAACAGGGGATACTATAGATATTGCAGTTTTACTTTGAACGTCCTTTTCCCTGAAACAGAGATCTGTGCCAGTGAAGGGGAACTTGTGGGTTGCTGCCACAGAGTTAGTGGAGTTCTTTGGGCCTAGTATCGTTAATCCATGTCTATGAACAAGTGTGACAATAAGCTCTCTGTCTGAACAGCAATCCTCTTAGGCGAAGCTTTGTGGGTAAACTCGCCTCATGCAAATTCTAAACCCCATTAGCTTTGAGGGACTAGTCAGCTGCATTGAGATTAATGGCCAAGTGACTACTTGATTTAATAGGGTTATTTCACATCTTCTGGGGGAAAAATAAACAACAAAGTTAATGCAAGACATTTGTCACCGACGTCCTCAATCTCTCCTCTCTAAGTGGGAGAACTTTCTTGCACAGAGATGCGTTACTCAGCCAGGCACCTATGAAATACTTGCAGATATTTAAATATTTCTCAAAAATGAATTGGATTTTGTCTATATGCATTTGCTGTGATCAGCATATGCCATTTGCAAAAAAGGATCCTTCCATCCCTGTATACTAACATAAAAAACAAGGCAAAACAAAAATCCAAAGAGAAAAGTTTGTGCCAAACATGACTGCAGTAAATTAGAGCATAAAGATGTGTTAAAGTATATTAGAGATAAATTCAGTGAGGAGAGGAAAGTTCTGTTCAATTTTCCATTACAGGGTGAAAAATGGAAATCCTTATTTATCTTTTTTCCATGCCGTCAGCTTACTCAAAACTTTGCTGCAGGGGATTACTGGATGGGTGGGTGAGGCTCTGTCACCGCGGAGTGGGAGACAACACACTGTGACAAAGGTGATCCGAGAGCGCTGCCTGTTTCTCCAACTTACAGCTGTGAAAAAATGATTAGCACAAGTTGAGCAGGACTGTCTAAATACTTCATTATGAGCTTTAATCCCAAATCAAATCAAATGGCCACCCTTCTCTCCACTATAAAACATGTCCACACAATTTATTGCCTGGGTGTCTCCTCACCTCCCAGCATGCACTGCTAGTAGCTTTCCGGAAGATCTGAGATTACCTAAAGCTGATTGATGGCCTTACCAGGTGAAATAAGTGGCATCCTCCAGTGGAGGGCTTAAAACTGCCGTCATGTTGAATAGCAGTCATCTGAATAACTTGACAGTTAAAAGTGACATCTTGGAAATGCTCAAGTGAATCCGTTTGCTGCCTTTCAGACGCTGTGATTGAAGTTTTCTTCAGGTTCTCTGTAAAAAGGTTGCCCTTGATCAGCTTTTTCCACACTTAACCACATATAAACTTAAATGGATAGTTCATCCTTTCAAAATTTTTGATGTCATTTCACTTCCCCCCGAGCTCTTATGTAGGACAGTAGTGGTGCTATCTTCCTCTCATTGTTAATGTGGCTAATTTTATGAATGTTAGCTGGGGGGAGTCCACCTCAAGCATTTGGAGAATCCAGCCTAAAAATGAAAGGGAGATAGCACCACTACTATCCTACAAAACAGATAGGGGGGAAGTGAAATAATATTACCCTTTAAGTATTCTGATTACAATTGATTTCCGTGATGTGTTTTTCCCCTTCTAAATTAATTTATTATCTCTTACAGTTGACAACAGGTATTTCTTTGTTGCTGACATCAAAATTCAGGAAGCCTGAGAAATGAGATCCATCACTAAACTGACTTCCCAAATAATGATAATCATCTGAAAATTGAAGTGAAAAGTATTTTTTTGCTATATCAGCTGATATAAGCAAACACCAGTCATTTTTGGTTTTTCAAATCAGGGAGTGTATTGAAGATGGCTGCTCCTCATTCATCTGTAGTTTCTATGTAGCACACACCCGTTAACAGGCTGGACTGCTGTCTCATTTCCATCCACCACCACAGCCTGCTCTTGTCTCATTTCCAATCACAATACTTATTTCTGTTGGCTTTGGAAAATATTCAGATCCCTTATGTAAAATGGAGGAAATTCATTCAATTCCATTTGTCTTCATGCACGACAAACTGAAAACATGCTTTTAGAAATTATGCTTGTAAATGTAAATGAGATATGTCAGTTTTCATTTTTTAATTATGCAGACCCTTCAAATTGAGCTCAGATGCATCCTATTTCCTTTCATAATCCTTGAGCTGTCTCTGGAACCTTTGAATGCCTGTTACAAACTGAGCTGCTTCAACATGATGTAGACATACATCTGTGTGTAGGTAAGGTCCCCCAGTTCACAGCGCATATCAGAGCAAAAATCAAGCCATGAAGCCCAAGGATCCCTGTGAACCTCCACGATGCAACTGTGCAGCGGCACAGAGCTCGGGAAGGGTATGAAAAAAGTTAATCCATTTTAAATTAAGGCTGTAACACAACAAAGTGTGGAAAAAGTTAAGCGGTTTGAATACTTTCTGAAGGCACTTTATATCACACCAACTTTGCACACAGATTTGTCTGTTTTCCCAGACCAATGCAATAAGTGTGATTCAGAAGTGGGTAGCTTTTGGCATCTTCAAATGTCCTATAGATCAAAGATTTTGGACAGATGTTACAGATTTAGAATACTGTGCAGTGGAATGGAAAGCAAAAAAACAAAACAAAACATTATGTATTCCTGGCCTTCTTCCTCAGCTTTGTCATGTCAAATAGAAGATGACCAAATAGTCCAAGCCAAATTTCTGTATGACTTTTTTTTTTAGGAATAATACTGGCAGGCAAAGTACATTGGATTACAGCATTATCTAGTTTTTTCTCTATGGAGAACCTCACATGTGATGTCAGATGAAAGAAGTATATGCAGACGGGTGACAAAAACAAAACAGTGTCTTACTAAGGTGTTGGGCCACCATGCTCCTTGTAATTGATACTGAAGGGATGGAACACCATTCTTATTCTCATATTCCAAGAGATATATTATTTGGTGTTTTGATGATGGTGGTAGGGAGTCCAAAGTCTCCCACAGATGTTCAGCTGGGTTGAGATGTGGTGTCAAGAACTGACATGAAAAAATTGCAAGAAAGTAAAAGAAAATGATCTGAACGTTGGCTAAAAAGTTTAAAAAATCACATAAAATGAATTAAAATAAAGTATGAAACAGGAAAAGAGAGAGAGAAATAAAGAAAGAAAGTGACCTGAAAATGACAAAAAAGACAGCGAGACAGAGAAAGTCAGAGAGAATTATTAGAAATTTATCAAAAAAAAAAAAGGGTAGGGTAAAACTGTATTTAGAATTATTATAATGTACATGTCTTGCTAATTTTTGGGTCATTTCTTGTTAATTTGCTCGTTGCCTTTTTCCCAGGTTCCTGAAGTAAATCAAATGAATGTGCTCGGGTTTGGAAGGGGGTAGCTGATGATTTTCATACAGTGACCTGACAGCCACATTCCTCTGCAGGGTTTGAATCGGAGCCCAGGCCCTTTGCTGCATGGCATGCCCTCTCTCTCTTGCCTTTCCTGTCTCTCTCTACTCTGGCTCTCAAATAAATCAGGAATGACCAAACAATAAATCTTTAAAGAGTAAAATCTACTCATCGAAATACCCTGGAGCTCCTTGTATCCGGCCAATCATAGGCCATAGAAAAAGAATGATGTCTGGTCTGATTCATTTTGAGAGCATGTGTCAATAATGGTACTGCTTCAGCTGATATTTTTGACAACCCTACACGACATGTTACTTTTACATCGTTGTATTACTGAGTTATGTTCCATAGCTACTTGGCCTTTGAAATCTCAGTTGTAAAAGTGGTGCTGTTTAGAGCCCTCTGAAAGCTGACACATACTGCTAATTGACAGTCAACCTAACATGACTGGCTTGTGTGGCTGCTTGTGACTGGGATTTAGTGACTTCAAAGCTAACGTCCTTCTCCTGTTAGTGTTTTTTTTTTTTTTTTTTTTTGTCCACCTGCTGTCGTACTTTGATATGCTAATTGTGACTGAGAGGCTGGAATAAAGATTTTAGGTTGGTGAGGCTATCCACTCCATTTTTCTCCGCTCCTGCGCTGCACCTCTTGGCTTGGTCTCCACAACAGTACAGAGGTGCCATTCATCCAGCCGCTGACTGACAATCAATGGCTCTGCCGTGGAACCAGTTTTGGCTGTGATTGATATTAGCTATTAGCCTCCTGCATCTGGACGTTGTGCTCTGGAAATGGGGCAGGACGGTTGCCTGGAAAGCAGCAACCCAGCCTACATGTCTGTATTGATCCAACCCAGATTGAGACCTCTAAATCTCGCAGCACCTTGGCTATATAAAAGGACTATAACTACCTCACTCAAGCAGCTCACAGTGTTGCTTTACTGCTGGGTCTTTTTATTGATTGTTTGGTGTAGATTTCATCCTGAAATCTCATTTCAACTTTTTTATGCGGAACAATCAGTGACAAAGTGACATTTCCATGTTTTGGTGAAATGGATCTAGGATCACACACACACACACACACACACACACACACACACACACACACACACACACACACACACTTTTTGTCTCTCCTCTGCTAATCTTGGGTGCTTTCTTTATTTTTTGGCTTGTTTCACCCTGTGGTGCATTCTTTTTTGTGACTGACTGTGTGTGTCTTCTTGTAGTTCTGTCCTTCATCCTAGTCAGATAAAGAAAATCCTCTAGATCAGTGGTTTTCAAAGTGGGGTCCAGGAGTCCTCAGCAACATGGGAAATACTTTAATTTTACTATAATTTAATAACACTGAATTCTGTTAGGCATGAGGGATCATTTTAACATTTTCTTCTTTCTGATTCATTCTCACCATGATTTGTCAGTGTTCAAGTATGATATAGAAACTAGTTAACCCTTTAAAACCAGAGCAAATGTACTTAGCAAAGTGTTCTTGTTGGAAGGAAACCAGTGGTTGTGTTTTGGTATCTTCAGTGCATTTTGGGCATGACGTTAAAGGAAGTTTCAGCTCTTACAGCTTTGCAGGCTAAGGTAGATGTAATCATACATACTGATGACAATGCACCATCACCATTTAATAAGAAAGCAAGAAAAAACACAATTTCCCAATATCCTTGCTAGTGGCCAGAAAAGTGTGCATTTAGGTGGCGAGCTCCATAGCCGCATAGTTTGTTTGAAAGGTCAGAGCAACACGGAGCACAGCAACACTGGAGCCCAAAATCTGAGCTGTTGTGGATGTAAGTTTTACTCCAGACCTGAAGGAGCTCTGAGCCTCTGCCCCGCCTCTCCTCCCCTTCCTTCACCCTGCAGTCTTCCACACAATTATATTGTCATATATGTATTGAAAATCAGTTAGAGAACAACAAAACTGGACCACAGACACAAATATTACCATATTTGTGTTTAAACAGTGTTAATGTGGTTTACGGTTGAGTGACATGTTGGTGCAGACAGCTGGATGAAGAGTTTTGGAAAAAGTGATCTCAGTATTGAGAGGTGCCTGTAACTGATTGTAAAAATGTAAAAAATATGGTCATATAGAGTCGACCTTGTAGCTAAAACAGTGTGGATCAAGTTTGCAACTGGCACTGAGTTAGAAAAAGCTCTGTGACACGGGCATTCCAAAGCTCCAGACTGCCAGTATGATAAGGCATATGTGGCATAGTGTACTGACAGCATTTTGCAAGGTTTCTGAGTAATGACATCCTAACAAAAAAGGAAGGAATGCATGCACACCTGAAGACTGGAAGACCAGCGCAACTCGAGGCGCGCTCAGTTTGGTAGTGTGGCAGCGGCGCAGCAGGGGAGGTGTCGACAGATTCAGCTTGGCATAGTGACAGTTTCGTGCCAAAAGGCTTCACCGAGGTGCGCTCAAAGCTCGCCATCTGAAGCCACGTCTACTTTCAGCGCAAGGCTGACTGGTGCACATCACCAAAACCTCACAATCAGCACAAACGGTGCCAATCTCGTTTGATCTGACATCAGTTGTGACAGGACAGTTGATATGGAGATATATGTATGTGCTGATTGAGATTGTAGCATTGAATAGTGTTTTTTGTGGGTATTTATTGCATTGTTCATGTGCCTGACATTCCGGAAACCTGCCTGTGAGGTTTTGGTGACGTGTGCACACTGCGTGCCTGTCAGCCAAACTTCCACTACACCGGCTCCATGTCAGTTGTGTAAACGTTCACTACGCCTTCGTGCAACACATTTTAAAGGCGAGGACAAGGGCTCATTTGATTGGTTTAAAGTGAATCGGCTGTGTCAAACCCACTCCACGCCTTCTCTCCTCCCTTCCGCCAGTAGTAGCCCTTACGAAACAAAAATATATTGCAGTATACTGGAAAATATCATGTGATCTATTAGATAATACATTTCCATATATGGGAACTAGTCTTTATATTTTCCAATATATTGAAATATATGCATAGAACATACATGTCTATATATTGATACATATAAAAAATATATATTGCAATCAAGACCAAAAACAGCACTATATTTTTACATGCAATAGTTTGTCTTTATATGTTCAAATATACTGCAATATATGCATATACCATATATGTATATATATTGCAACATAATATATAAAAAAAAATATATTGGGATTGCATATTTTCCAATAAACAACCATAACATATGCATGGACCACGCATGGCATATATATAGGGTCCGGGCAGCTTAGGACACCGGACACTATTGTATTCCTAGGTATTCTTTCTTTCTTTCTTTCTTTCTTCTTCTTTCTTCTGAGGAAATCATACTTCCCATGGGTGAAAACTCACCAAACTTTGCTCAAAGGTCC